>OY982581.1:8781669-9040306 GCA_963859945.1 Euplagia quadripunctaria | reverse complement strand
TAAACCCTAATACAAACGGAGGCATTTTGTGTACAATCCACTGTCTATTGTAGCCCCGGTTGTAGCTCCACACGCCGAACAATGGCTGTGCTCCCTTTGCTTAGTTTTACTTCAAACGTCCGCCATTGTTCATTTTTTATAGCAGTTAGATATTAAATATTTTTCTCTCGTACGTTTTTCATATTTTATCGTGTGATATGAGAATAAAAGACTGGAAACAGTGGTTGACTACATTATTATGGAAGTAGTCAGATGGCTGTTTGTTTATCTGGTTGAAATTACTACATAGATATAGATAGATGGATAATTTATATTTACTCTAATATAAATGATAAGATACAGCAGTTTAGGAAAAATACGTAAATAGAAGTAATACAATTGGCAACGTCGCCGCGTCGTATGGTAATCTCCCTCAAGCAACCAGTAAATCGAGAGAGACAGAGTTACTCTACCCACATCTACCAGGATGTTATGGATATGAAATTTTGGATCTAGATACTAGATAGGTATATGAATAATATTATACCGATTTTAGATACCGTTACGGAAGTCTGACAAAATTAAGAAAAACCCTCGATAATCGTGGCCACGAATAGTGCTTCTGTTTACTTTTCATAACTTAATCAGGTACTTGCTTTTAGAAATCATCACATCATGATGCTTAACTGATGATGGAAACGAACAGAAATTAATTAATTAATTTGATGTTATAACACATAAAAAAATTGTTTTTGTAAATATAAACTTATATTTTGCGGTTGGATTATTGACTTTGTTGTACATCACAACCGCAAAGTTAAGTTTGTCTTCCGAAAAAGACGGGCAAGTCTTCGAGAATTGATTTACGAGATGGACGTACTATCTACATACAAGTTTGTTTGCTTAAGGAACCCTCGGTTCGCACTTGTCCGGCTTTTTTTAATGTAGTATTCATAATTATTTTATGTAAACGGAAGGTAGGACGCTCCGCAGCCAGATGGACTGACGACCTGAGGAAGATTGCTGGGAAGGACTGAATGCGGAAGGCGGAGGACAGGGTAATATGTCGCCGTTGGGAGAGGCATAGGAATACAATAGGCGGATTGACTGAGGATTAAATTTGATATGTTGATCCCAAAAAGAAAAATAGTAATATGTTGATCCTCAAGTCAAACTGGCAATACTTGCACTTCCGACAAAAATAAAGCTTTATGAAAGGTAGTTTATTTCCGAAAGCTTATGAAGTTATGAGTAATTAATCTTTCAAATTCAAGGGTCCCGGAAACGATAATAACCGCCATTGAAAAGCAATAAAGTAAAAAGCAGATAATCATTTGTAGAGAGGAAATTAACTCACAAAAGTACAGATGAGAAGAATTTAACATTAACTTAAACGTTAATGAAATGTCTTAAAACAAAAGTAACGTAAAGATTAATTTACATCGAGGTAAAAGCAATTTATCATTATTATAAAAGTGTAGACCACCCAGAAAATGATTTAAATGTAAAACTAAGTGGTTCAAGAGCTACGTCGGGAAAATTCATTTTTTAACAGCTGGCTTTTTTCTTTTTTTTTAATGACTTGGCTTTGCACGGCTTGTGCTTTTGCCATTAATAAATTAAGGAAACAGCTTTTGTATTATAGGGGGCAAACGAGCAGACGAACCTGATGGTAAATAAATAAATAAAATAATAAATATAGAATTTTAGTTTGAATTAAGCTCTTTTTTCATCTATTTTTATACCTTTTAGTAATATCACTACTGTCTGACTGTTGCCAGACAGCTTTGCCGTTACTAACTTTTAAACTTTTGCATTCCATGACACATAATTATGTATACATACGGGAATTAACGCAATCACGTAATAGGTATTACATACCTTTGACCAGTTTTGCTGTTGCTAAACCTTCTCCAGGCTCAATAAAAGTATGTCTGGCCATTAATTAAACAATCAAATTTCTGTACGGTGAATTAATGTAACATTTTTGGATCATATTATAAATTTTAGTTTTACTAAAATAACTTGGAAAAAAAATGTTTCAATTACTTTGACTGAGTCTGGCGAATGTTTAGCAATGGTAAAACTGTCTGGCAGTTGTCAATTGATATTACTAATACTACTGAATTACTTACTTACTTAAAAAAGATGGCAAAAAGATGAAATAAAATCAAGTATTTTTACCTGCTCTTGCAGGTAAAGGGCATGCGTACTAGTAAACGCGACATTTCCAGGTTGCAGACTTATACAGTACATATCTCTCTACATTAAATAGAGAATAATATATCAAAAAACCAGTTGTTATAAATTCTTTCTCAAAAACATCACTAGTTGTTGTACCAAAGAGGGCTTCACTACGCATTCATTGGGAAACTGAACCGACAATGATATTTCATTTTAGGGATTTTCTTCCCAGAAGACTGTCAAAATTGCTTACAATTTTAATTTGTTGTTGTGTTTTAATTTCGCCGTAAACATGTTACTGTTTCCTTGCCCTCAGGTGCCCTTAGTGAAGTGGTTTCTACTCGACAATAATGATTAATTGAACACCAATTTTTAAGCTGTGCTTTATTTAGCTTAGTATGTAGCGTTATTTAGGCAACATAAATAATACAATTTCAAATAATAGATAGATTATAGTAATCAGATACTCCAACCTATATCCTACTGATGTGGTTTTAGTAAATCGAATTAGGTATACCTGCCTCTTGGTGCCTTTGTTGAACTTGGTATCTGTGGTATACCTATCAAAAAACATAAGCTTTTATTTAATTGTCTTTGTGATAACTTCATTCATAGAGTGACGGAATTAATATCCTGAGCAGAAACCCCATATAAACTCAATCAAAGTAAAAAAAATAAATATATATATATATTCAGAAAACTTGTTTCCTATTAGATAGAAGGCTCCGGTCATTAAAATTACTAAATACAATTTTTCCAACCAAGAAAAAATATTTTCAAAATATACATTAACTTGCTTCATTCTATCTCAGTAATTACTTATTCAAAGTTACTTGAGATAAAAAACAACTTCGCTGAAAGTTGCCAGCGTCGTATAAAAGTTTGGCCTGTAGGCCGAAGAGTCAATCTTTGAACATCGCTACGGCTTAGCGACTTACCAATGTCAAAAGCCATGGCTTTATTGCTACCTACTTAAAAGACAGACAGACGCGGCGGGGGACTTTGTTTTATAATATGTAGATTTTAGATATTCATTACTATTTCAGGAAATTTTATCATTAATTAATCTTATGCTTGCGAGCAAAGCTCTAAATGTGGAACTCCTCAAAATATGGAATCTACTTCTAAAAATTGTAAGTGTATGAAAAATTACTATTAGCTTGTGTTAGTTTTAGTAGTAGAATGTGTGTATTACGGAAACGTCGTGAATGTGACATTTTCGAGTATGGACACTTTAGCATTCGGAGTGCTGTTTGAAAACTAGTGAATTCATGAATGATAAACATTTTGATTTTCGGAAAATACGCTGTAATCCTACTGATATTATAAACGTGAAAGATTGTGAGGATGTATGGATGTTTGTTCCTCTTTCACGCAAAAACTAGTGAACCGATTACAATGAAACTTGGTATGTAGATAACTAGAGGCCTGGATTAACACATAGGCTTTTTATTTCGATATTCCCACGGGATCGTGGTGATTTTCCTTCATATCTGGGCGCTTCGAGCACTTTGTTCCCAGGAGCAATCCCTGTCGCTCCTCTTCTTCTCTTCTCCTTTGAACTCCTTCTCATATGTCTAGTTGGTATGACAATTCTTTAAATGCCTTACTGCATTCAATACGCAATAGCCCTTCTCTAAGCGTGTTCAAGCGGAGAACCAGGGATTATTTTCCCTCCCAACAATAAATCAGACTTATAATATGTACGTATATATGTTTGTATTTATTTATATGTTTAATATATGTATATTACTTTACTTATTACCTAAATGTAGGTATTTTTATTTCATAATGAGTATACGTGTCGGTGTACATATTTATTTTATACAAGTATTTATATTAATTGCTATTTCTAATTAGTTTAACGTATACATGAATTTGCCTCTAACGCTACTACTGAATAGAAGATTCACTCCAAGGTTTGCCGGAAAAGAACTCAGGTTTGGGTTAAGCTAGCCTTTGTACATACCATTTCCTTGATTTTAAGATATGTAATCTACTTTTGGTGTACAATAAAGAATAAATAAATAAATATAGACTATCGAAATTACTAGTGTAGAAGTTTTGATAGGGGTATATAAAGGGCCGCGATCCGAACAGCCAGCAGTCAGTAAAAGTTTAAGAAAGCGAAAACAAGAGGAAAAGAGTGCTCAGTCAGTTCCCAGTGAGTGTCCAGTGCGGTGTTGTACCGAAGTGGTACTGTGGACGTTTTACGTTAGTGAGAAATCGAAGGCTCGTCAGAGCTACGCCGCGGTGACAGAGAAACTTCACTCGGTCCTCGTGTCTGTGTGTAAAGAAGAGAAAATAAAACGTCATCACAGAGAGGTCGTCGCTTCCTTCCAATCCCGTACACACTTGCGTAATAATGTAATCAGCCACGTTTTAGTAAGGATTTCAAACAACAAAATACGCAAACGCGCCAGCGTTGTAAAAACTTGCTAAATAAAAAGGAGCTTTTACGTCTTGATTAGCAATTCCCTTAATTTCTTTACCAATGAGTTTAACTTCGTTGGAATAGTATAGTAATAACGGACATCTGGAATCCCTTGTATAAACGCAATTAAAAAGTTGGATGCTTGGCTGTGGTCGAGGAAGGGCTGCCTTGTGAAGTTTTAAGTTATCTCATTACAAGTTTCAAGTTTGTCGCTAGTAGACTGATTTGCTTTCAATAAAATTGTATAAAATTAAAATGTTTCCACATTTTATAGCAGTCATTTCTCCAATCGAATATAGTAATATCTAAAATATTTACAATATCATTTAATGGTTTTAACCGTCTAATAATCATTGAACTTGGTAGGGACCGGACAGTGGTCTAGATTCAATCCATACCAAATCTATCGTATAGATATTGGTTGGTTTACTGCAGTTATTATTATTTGGTGTCCGCTGGTCTGTAGTGGTTTTGGTCTAGCCCAGAGGTCGACAACTTGCGGCTCGGAGCCGCATGCGGCTCTTTCGATGTTAAGTTGTGGCTCTCCAGTTCCATACGTAAAAAAAATATTATTTACTATCAAAACCCTTAAAACCGTGCAATATATGCATAATTGAGTATTATGATATAAGGTCATTAAATTTATAGGGGCGCCGCTTGTATTTTAGTTTAATTGGCTCTTTAAAAATTGTAAAATTTTGTAAATTGTACTTTTGGCTCTTCCGTCTCAAAAGGTTGCCGACCCCTGGTCTAGCCTGTTGTGTATAATGTTGCTAATTTGGGGATTTTTAAGAAATAAAGTCAGATGATTACATAGGGAGGCGGGAATGTTGGAATTTGTGCCTATAAGCAATCGCTACACCAATGATGCTACTTGTCCTTGGCCTACTATCCTATGGACCGGCGATTCTACTTACCAGCAGCAAAAAACATACTATACTAGTAGTGCTGTTAAACTGCGGACTCCGTTAGGAAGCGTTTATATGGGACGAATTTATTAGCGCCATAAAAAACACGTCCGCCGCTCGCGATCCCCCAACAACCGCATGCACCGCAACGTAAACGTTGTTACAGCAAAATACGCTCTATTTTTTTTTCAACTATGCTTTAAACTAGAGAGAGCAATGCAGTCTTCTTGCCAACCGCGTAGTGGACGCGCGGCCGCCGCACGTCTGTCGTTACATTATGTGATTAATAGAAATTTTAACGTTGTTGCCTAGTAAATATAATCCACATTCACCATTAACATAACATGAATCGCGCGACCGCGTGGACACCGCGCGATAGCCGCAAGAAAACTTTCGCCTCGTTTACGGTACGGTCGGTACCCCTTAGGGTAGAGATACTTCTCAAGTCGGGCAAGTCTAAATCGACAATAAATCTTCAGAGCTTTCTATCCGTACCCAGGTACGAAGGTTGTTAAGATAAGAGGCAAGAATATTTCAGAGTAAGTTTTCTAATTGTTCGTAAACATAATTACGACCAAAACATTTAAATTAAAACTAATACCTGAAATTTGACTACGTAAAAAGAACGAACTTACAACATGCAAGGGTGTTATGTAATACGTTTTCCAGCAGAAATTAAAGTCACTGCTTTTTAAGGGTTTGCACTTTGACACGTTCATTATGAAAAGCAAACTCTCACGGCGACACGGCGCGGTGGGAACTACCGACTGCTTTTTTTTTAATATAAAAGTAGCGTGGATAAGTTAATTACTAATATTATATTCATTGTAAGCTTTTGATATAGTTATGATGGATAGACTAACTAGAACAATAAGAAAAGAAAGATAGGAGCAATAAAGAAGAAGTGAAAGAAATGGAGATGTAGTCGTTTCAATTAAGTTTGAAATCGATTATTTTCCACTTTTCAGTGCCCCTTCATAGTGCTTTGTGAAGTCGGTTGCCTTTTTTTTAAATTGTTTATTTCTCCATTTTTATGTAAGGTTCGTACGTACTGAGTAGATGTGGTATTTAGAACATTACTTACTGTAATGTAAAGTACCGAACTGCAGTTCGTTATATCAACTTTAGTTTAATAGGCCCGATACTTTATTAGGAGAAGGTGGTAAGATTTTTAGTTTGTCTAGCAACTTGCTGCACTTGATTGAATAAGTTTTAAAGAAAAGATATCAACAGACGAACGTAGAACCTCCTCCTTTTTTTAAGTCGGTTAGTAACAATAACATTCATCATTTTAAACGTCGACGTTGATTAATTTGAGGAAAAATCAATAAACACACTACATCTGTCCTTAACTTCTAAGGGTTTTCCTCGTTTTCCCTCAGACGCCATCATCAGATCCAGACTTGGCGACAACGGGACCTGCTGGGGAGCATACCCTTTTAAACAAAAACAAGATTTTTGAAATCGGTCCATAACGGTCCGATGACGGAAATGTCGGTAAACATACATAAAAAAATACATACAGCTGAACATAAAACCTCCTCCTTTTTTTGTAGTCTGTTAATAATACTACTTAACATTCTTAGACGCTCTGTCATCAAAATGATCATTCGCAGTCCGGCCTGAAATACTATTAGGGATAGGAATTTCTTGAAGTTGGGCGCTGTCGGCGGCCTATCAGGCAAGTTTTGCATTATTCGTCGAGTCCTGCGTACTCAGCCACTAATCCGCAAACGCTTTGTACTATCTACCACCCATAATGTATGGCAGACGTCCAGCGCAGCTCCATTTTTTGAGGCTATACCTATAACGTACACCCAAAAAACTGTCTGTGCTAAGGTCTCAACTTGTTTGCAAAAGCTTTGTTTTACAGCAATGAGTTTGACGTTTCTGTACCTGTTTTTAAAAAATCTTTGGTCAGTCTTCGGTTTATTCCCAACAATAAAGTAATTGTAATACGAAGTGTGTTATAAACTCTAAATATTCTATTCCTCAATTTACGTACTAAACTACCAACAACATCAATTACCGTGCAGGTGACACCGAAGCGTACGGAGCAAGTCTAGTCGACGTACTACGTGCAATCCGGTTACTTTTTAATGAGTAACCTGAGCAGAGAGTATAAAACCGTAAACAAACCAAAATATATGTATATATACAATTGCTCAATTACACGATCTACTACTATGTTACTCGATATTTTGAATCATTCGATTTCAAATTAAGAACGAACAAATGAAATAAAAAAAGTCTTTGTTAATTCTTATTAGACTATGTTCAGATGATGGGCGGTGGCCCGGTTCAGTTGGGTTTTGTGTAGTGTTCACATGGCGTACGTTTCTCGGGCGTTGAATGTGCATTGTCGTAGTTCAGTTCGAGTTCTGTGCAGTATTTTCTTCTTACATTCTTTTATTTTTATTTCTCTATCAATTTAGGTTCATGTCTTGTATTTAATATTTTTATTTTATACAAAAATAAACTGAGTGAAATTTATGAAATTAAGTGTCACCGAACTTATGCTTTTGACTTTCATTTCCATGGCCGTATTCTTTTATTAAAATTACGTGTTGTGACGTTGATAAAGAGCGATCATGTGAACAAATCAATGATCTCAAAGCACGCATTGAGCGTGAGTCGGAACAAAACGCGCGTTAGGATGTGACCGATTTGAACAAAATGCGTGTACTAGTTGATGCGCGTCAATGCGCATTAGCAAAACACGCTCAATGCCCGTCATCTGAACATAGCCTTAAAGTTGATAACGCATTAAATAAATACAGAATAACGAAGAACCCTTTCAACCGTTCGGTATTTTGAAAAATCAAATAAATAATAAGTGAATCGAATGGAAGGAAATGTTCTCCATTCGATACATATGTACATGAAACTATTTGAAATGAATGAATGCAATAAAGTAATGAGTAAATGCGAATGCTAAAATAGATATGTCCAAACAATTGAATGCGAAGTAATGGACCGAGATCTCTATAATTCGAGTGTTTTAGACAGGCGTTCAAATGGTTCAAAAGCGAATACGTTAAATCTTTTCTTTAATTGGAATGTCAATATTCGCGGGATTTGAAGGACAATCAATCTCTCTCTCAATTAGTTTGCGCTCTCTATTCTGAGAGGATCTTACGTTTGAAATACGTTTAACAAATTTCATAAAGATCTTAAAAATTCAAGATTTTCAAAAGCCGTTTACATAAATCTGAGTCCAGGACAAATATTAAGCTTTTATTAATTTTCCTTCCTTCTGTTCACAACTTCCGATCAAAGTTGTCGTAACGTGTCTGGTTCGTAGGCTATTCGATTTGCAGCCCAAATTCAAGATCAAAGGAGTCGAACTACACGTACCTACTCTCTATACAGTAGTACTCCCTGTAGAGTATTATAGTGAAATTCTAAGAGATACAACTGGCATCCAACTTACAGATAGCGACAAATGCATTTTTGTAATTAATATTAAAATATTGTTTTATCTGTACTTTATTAGGCGCCTAATACTCTGACTCTGACGTTACTTCGTCAATTCTTCGGCGTTTATGGATCAAACTATCTCAACTTTTAGCACTACTAGCCGTTCCTGTTTCATCTGCGTTTATAGTCACTACTCCACTCCTAACGGTCATAGCGTAATGTTATATAGTCTATAACCTTCCCTAATGAATATTCTATCCAATAAAGAGGAATTATTCAATATTATAAATTGGAGCGGCGGTAGTAGCGTAATGGCTAAGGCGTCGGACTTGCGATCAAGTGGTTGCGGGTTCGAACCCCACCCAGTGTACTACCCACTCCTAACACAAAGCTTAGCTTAGCTCGAGGGGTTAACAAGAATACTAGTAATGTGTGAAACACGTTACTAGTATTCTTATTTAAAAAAAAAGAAAAAAACATTCTGACTGATAGTTTCAGAGATTGGCGCGTTTAAACAAACAAACAATCGAACAAAAAAAATCTTCAGCTTTATTACATTATAGTACCTATAGATTCGGTATACGCCTACAGGAATGGAAAAAGGTAATAGAATGACAATATAAATACATATATGAACCCTACGTGAAGGCAATGTCATTTCTATAATCATAAAATTTATCTGAAACTAACTGTAGCCCGCGACTTCGTTCGCGTAGAAATTTTGGTGAAATCTATCTAAATAAATTAATTTTTTGTTACGTAACAACCCTCTACAAAGTATTAGAAAACATATTATTTATGGTTTTCTCATGGATGCCATTGTCAAAACTGGACCAAATTGAAATGGGACCACACGGGAAGCACCAGCTTTCAAATAAAAAAAGAATCATCAAAATCGGTTCACCCAGTCGAAAGTTCTGAGGTAACAAAGATTAAAAAAAAACACAGTCGAATTGAGAACCTCCTCCTTTTTTGAAGTCGGTTAAAAAAGATCGGTTCGTCGTCGTTCGTCGGTGAAATCGGTTAAGTCGTTCTCAGTAACCTGGCGTGACCAAGGGAAAAATGGATCCATTTTTATATATGATATAATTTTACCTTTTTCTTAAAAAACACCAAAATAATATACAGGTAATGCTAAAAAGATGCACTGCGAACATTTGTTTCTATGACATTGTTGTTCAAACTCACTCACGCACTCCCGTAAGCACGACGAGATCGTCGTTTACTAACTGGAATGTGGTAGCAAATAGCAGCATATACAAATCATATATTTGCGTATAATGTTACATACACAATAGAAGGAAAATATGATATCAATTGAACTCATTAAATGTTCTCTAGTGTATAAGGAAAACATATACTTCTTTACTTATATCTGTGCATTAATACGTAAGGAGAATTCTTTGTAAGCGTTTTTAACAAAATTACGAGAACGCTGGTACGTGAAATTTGGAATACTTAATGTTTATGTATAGAAGAAGTGGAGAAAGTTACAAATTTAAAAAATACGTGAAAACGGCCGTTTGTGGCGTCGGCGTCAAGCTACACGTAAGACAGGCGTGAGTCTATATGTATACAATTGTTAGAAACAGTCTCACAACCACTGCTATAAACTATGAAAATCACTAACTAACAGTAACTGCCAAGTTGTTCGTACCTCTATCCGCACTCAAGTGATAGTTCTTCACTTATAATACAGTCCTATCCTTTTATAACCCCACTATTCATCAATGTTTATCAATCGACCAATAGCATTGCGTTACCGGTATAACCAGTCAAAATAATGTCTATAAACTTATTTTTATTAAATAGTGAACTGTGTTATCATCTATTTTAAAAAAGAGTTTTTGATGTGGCGACAACACAATGATAGTTCAAGTAAAACCGGTCAATGAAATAAACCAAAAATAAATTATGGTCCACATTTAACGACCAGTCGATCTCCAGTTCATACAAATACATAAGCTAGTATATCAATCCATTAGGGTTAGTACATCTAACATCTTTACAATATTTGCTAACGTGATCTATAGTTGAAACTTTATTTCAGCTATTGATTTCAATCGATATTGACAAATTAAAATATTGACGACATTGTAGATAAGAACCTTATCTATTACATCTGGAATTAGGACTTTATGGGTTGGAAGTTTGAATCCCTACGAAAAAAAGACATCGCGAAACACTGAAGACGGATGTGGCGTAAAATGGAAAGTGTCACGCACAGAATAAGTTACAGCTAATGAAATACTGGGAAAAATAAAGAGCTATTTATATTATCATGTACCAAGGTAAAGTCTATGATTGGTGAACTAACAAAACATGACAGGTTCTTAAAATAAAATATTTATAGCAATATTTAAGCAAAGAGAAAATAAATACAAGTAAGCAAAGTACGGTACTGCTTTCTTTACAACATGTATTTCCTTATGTTTATTGCTAAGAATTTGGCTAGTTTTTAAGAACCTTGAATATAGTTTATATTTTCTTGAAATATAAAATAAAATCATACACATATTTGCACAATTTTGCCTGCAGCCACCTTCCTTATCCGGTCCTACCATGTTAACTTTCACACAGTGGACTTTGTGTTTTCTTTATTGACAATACTAGCTGTGCCCGCGCCTTCGTCCGTGTGGAATAGTGTATTTATATCGAATCAACAGTCTAAAAAATAAGTTTCAAGCTTCTAGCTCTAAATATGACGATACTTCCATACAACTTTTCATCCCCACCTTTCAACCCCGTATACCCCTATTTTCGCATTAAAAAGCCTATGTCCTTTCTCAGGCTCTAGACTATCTGTGTACCAAATTTCATTTAAATCGGTTCAGTAGTTTTGGCGTGAAAGGGCGACAGACGGACAGAGTTTTATTTCGCATTTATAATATTAGTAAGGAAGTAAGGATTAGTAAGGATTAACTACACGTTGATTATTATCATAGATTCAAAACAATTTTTTAAACCATACATACGTATGAATTTTAACTCCATTAATAAAAAAAACTAACTAGTTCTTTTGTGGCTGCGACAACAGCACGCGGGCTTTACGGCCTAAAGAATAAAAAGTACTACGTTCAGGAAAACACGACTATCACTGAACGTGCTCCGTTTCGCTGCTCCAAAAATGTATGTTACCATCAAGAAATGGTAGCTTGCGCACATTTTTCAATTAAATACGGGTCGAGTTTACGGACTTAGAAAGGCGTTTTTAAATTAATTGCTTTTGTAACTTAAAACAGGGCTTCCCTACAGTTTTTGTTTTTTAACACAACTGAGCACTGTAAGGGCATAGCGCTCATTTGTAAATAAAATGATAATGATTTTAGTTTTAGATCTCCTCTGTTCACTTGACTTAAAAGTGCGATTTATATTAGTAACTCTTTACGCATGTTTATACATACATACAAGCATACGGCCCTCCTACTAGAGGGCGGATAATAGACACTTGCCGGGCATAATTGTGTATATTAAGTGGTGATATCACGGTACGGACGTTATCTATTGTCCTGTACGATGAGGATGACAATGGCTGGCTTAGGCACCGTGATTTCCCGAAGTAAGTTATGGTGATTTCTAAGTCTAACCAATGTCTACTGAAAATAATACGGAGGGAATCGCTACTTGTTTTCAATCCGTTCAAATGTCGAGATTATGGTTTGATTATTATTCAACCAGCACCTCAGTTTAAGAATAACAAAGACATTAATAAAAAATTAAGTTAAAACGGTAAAAATATCGACTTCGTAAAAAGTCAACTACAAAGATTGAAACAGAGGCAAGAAAATCATAAAACTGGCTCCGACTGTAATTATTTATCATATTTGGTTGGATATTCTTTATGTTTCTACGTCATCGTGTTTCGTCCTTTTTAGTTCGCTTTTTACGATGTCGGGACTTGAGATTTTTTTAATTTACATTTTTATTACTGTACTCATCTAAGTCAGGCGGTAATCAGAACGAAGGCGGTTCAGCAGAAATCAGCTGCGCCCTGTTCTGTGTTGAAATGCATCTTGAAGTTCACATGATGGGTACACGAAACGCGATTTTTTTTAATTTACAATGAAAATGCAAGTGTTCCGGCATTTAAAAATAACATCGTCGATTAATGAGATATCTACGAAATTTAATATCCTGTTGGCATATCGAGATATTAAAATTATTCAGCTCCGATGACTGATTTATCGATATCAATTCACGTCACATAATACATATTGAAAAGCTTACTTTAAATACGTTTAAAACCGCTGGATACGGCTGAACGGATCTGGATGAAATTTGGCACACAAATAGATTATAATCTGGAATAGCATATAGGCTAATTTTTCTACTAAATCAATGTTTGTATGTTTGTCCTCTATGCCTTCTGGAACCATTGATCGGATTGTGATAAAACTTTGATAAGGTGTTCTGGGAATACACGTGAGAGTTTTTATAAAACGAAGGTAGCAAACGAGCACAAACCTGTCCAATGTCCAACCCTACTCACCCGTAGAAATTAAACACATACCATCTAGTTAACTTCTAGTCTTCTGTAGGTTGACGTGACTTTTGTTACTTTCTCGGGCGACTCTATTTCGAGCAGATACTTTTGGTAATGGTAAGAACTGTATTAAGACGCTGCAGTAACTTTAGATCCAATGTTGACACGTTGACGTATAACAGTGTTTTGTACTACGCCTGTTTTCTGTACAAACATAGCTACTCGTAATTACAGTCGAATGTTAAAACAGCCCAGCGGCACTCGCAGCGTGAGATCGGCGGTACAATAAAGAATTATTTACCAATCTTACATAGATTTCTTGGAAAATGTTGCACGACATACAACTCGCATTATTATAGGATGGTTCATTCTGTTATCCCGTGGTTATTTTCAGTGCCGAGAAAATAATAAATACACACATGACACAAAAATGTACAACCGATTTATTTGTGGGAGAGCCATGCTTCGGCACGTATGGGCCGGCTCGACTCCGCTCGTTACCACGGCCTCACAGAAAACCGGCCGTGAAGCAATGCTTGCATTGCATTTCGCCGCGTGAGTGAGGTTACCGGAGGCCCTAAACCCTTCCCTCTCCCTTATTCCCGTCCTTCCCCTCTTCCCACTTTTCCCCCCTCCCCATCTTCTCCTACTCCCATCTTAAAGAGCGGCAACGCACTTGTGACTCTCGAGCTGCAGGTGCCCATGGGCGGCGGTAGTCATTTACCATCAGGTGACCCGTCTGCTCGTTTGTCCCCTGTACCATAAAAAAAAAAAAGAAAACCGACCTGAGTAATGTCATTTATTTTGTCAGTATGTTAACGAACACAAAAACATATGTGGGAGAGCCATGCTTCGGCACATATGGGCCGGCTCGACCAGAGCGTTACCACTGCCTCACAAAAAACCGGCAGTAAAACAATGATTGCATTGCTTTTCGCCGAGTGAGTGAGGTTACCGGAGGCCTTAATCCTTCCCTCCCCCTCTTCCATCCTTCCCCTACTGCCACCTTAAAGGCCGGCAACGCAGTTGTGACTCTTGAGGTGCAGGTGCCCATGGGCGGCGGTAGTCATTTACCATCAGGTGACCCGTCTGCTCGTTTGCCCCAAATACCATAAAAAAAATAAAGCTTAGAATAAGCTAGTTATGCTTAAATTTTCAAGAGCTTCTAAAATACGGTAGATAATTCACAACGAGACATCCAGCCGGACAGTTTTCATTAATTCCAGAATAAACAAAACGAAAAAACACTGCGTAATAGAAGCAACTGCCGGGGACGGCCACCCCTACATCGATTTAACGTGAAGGGGTGTTCCTCCCCCGCATCTAGATAGGTGGTGAAATATTTTAATGGGTTTAGGTTTAAACACTTTCCAACGTCATTTTATGCGTAAAAACGACATAGGTTTCATTTATTGCTTTTAAAATATAATTAAATTCTTTGTAGTAAATCAAAAATCATTTTCTTGCTACTGTTGTATGTATATATACTGTTGTGCTATGTGTTAATACAGATGTAAAACATTAATATTATTGTTAAATTTGGTAGAAAAACGTCTTATGGTAGGTAAAGTGGACTAAACAAATGGTCTACCAGTTTTGACAAGAGTTTCTGTGTAATCACAATAGCGATAAGCTTGAACCTATCTCTAACAATGAACTGTCAGAATATTATTGAACGGGAAAATAAACCTTGTTGTTTTATGAGTCAAATGATCTTGAACCGTTGGGTAGGATGATATATTTGGCCAATGGTACAGTGTTTTCCGATATCGGAATTTCTCTAGCGTGATTTTCAGGTAACCCTTGCTTGGGTTAGAAGCTTGCACACATCAGTTCCAGTATAAATCGCAATGCGTCATTACTGTCGCATTATATCTTTGTAAAGCTAAAATCTAAATATTAGTTCTTCAAAATCTTAAATCTTCAACTCCACGACATCTTTTTGTATCTGACGGGGAGCCACCCCGATCTTTAGATGAGCTCTTAAGTCACTGTGATCTGGGAAGTTCTATTGTGTTACATCCTGTTTTACCTTCGAGGATTTTCCCAAACTCGTGTTTCATAACAAAGCTAGACACGAGCTACGGATGATAAGTAAGACTTTAAATTTGTACGATACTTTAAAAGTACTAAAGAAATGCTGCATATTTTTTTAAGACTCAATTCGGCAAGTTTATTTGCATCTATTACGGAAATATCGAAGGAGTCGAGTCGCAAATTTGTATTAGGCCGTCTCAAATTACCGCCACAGAACCGCCAAAGGAAATTGTACCCTGCATACTTACAGGTCAAGATCGCTTAATCGTTAGCCGTAGGTGTTTAATACTTTTGGCAAAGAGTTCAAATTCAAAATTCGAACATTGAATTCGCTACTTAAACTGAAGGCCAACGTTCTCGTTTAATCTTATGGTTATACGATAATCGAGTTAGAAGTGTCGGCATCGATTACAATTCGGTGGCAGAGCTAAAACTTGTTTAACTAATAACAAATTAATTCGATAGGTGTTGCCTGTCGACATAGATTTGTTACAATTCGATACCGTCTCATAAAAAAGTACAGGATATCTATGCCAGAAAAAAATACCATGTTTAGTAGGTACGACAATTTGAGTGGCCGTGCGAGCTTTTTACATATTATATATATATATTTTCTTTTTTTTTTTTAAAAAAGAATACTAGCAACTACCATAGATATGTATAGTATATATGTAAAAAATTAATGTCCGCTTATATGAGATCAGTGAACACCGACACTGTTTGACCAACCATCACAACACTTTGAAAATCTAAGTGTTTTAAAAGGAAAAGCGAGAATTTTTATTCTATAATTCTTTTTGTTTCAAATTTGAATTTTAAGTTACAAAAGTGAGTGTATACTGTATTCTTAAGCTTAGTAAGCATAAGAATACAGCTCTGTAAGCTTAAACAAAGTGCACTGCGCACTGCACTGCACACAAACCACTGCGCAGCCGTAACATGACTTTTAGACAATACTGACGACATCATCTATTCACGAACGATTGTATTATTTAACAAACTGTCCATAAAAATAAATTTAAAAGCCAGGTTTTATTAACAAATATAAATACGATGCACTGCACTCTGGCGGAAGGCCTCGTCATTTCACTTTAGTGTTTCACTGTTTCCAAACTTTCAGCTCCACTCGCTAAGGTACAGTCACCTCTATAAATATGTATACACGGTAGGGTTCCAGAAACAAGTAACCGGGGTTAACTTCAAATTTTTGTTTACAAAATATATAACCAAATGATGTAAACTCTTAATATTTCATAAAAATGTAACCATTACACGCCTCATAAAATGTATCAAATAATGCTTGCAAAAATATATCCACAATTAACGGGTCAATTGAATGGAAACATGCTATTCATATATATGTAAACACGTACTTTCAAAATAATATAAAATATACTTTCAGTGAAGTTATGTAGTCTGTAGTCTAAAATATGTAGTCGTATTTCAAGCCATTAATATGTAAACGATTGTAAGTATACAAACTATGTGTCTAGATAGTAACTAATGATTTAGGATTGACGTGATGTCAAATGTCATTCTAAATGTCTAGTTTAATTTATTCTCAATATATAATCTGCTATCATCTGCAGTTCACAACATTAATATTGACGAGATCGATTATAACTTTATTTCAAAAAATATCTTATCATGTACCGCATAGACAGCCATACCAAGCATCGCATTGTATGTTTGAAGGAAGAGGGGCTAAGTATAACAGAAATAGCTGAAACCTTGGGAATATCAGTAAGTTCTTTTTTCTTGGTTGTGTCCACTCTTGTCCTCTCGACCCCTAAAAAAAGATTTGTTTATCTGTTTCCTCTCAACCCTAAATATAGTCCACACTCGACCCCTAGGGGTCGAAACTGGATTTTCATACAAAAGTCAGGTATAGCTTGTCCACTTTGAATCCCTAGTTTGGTATGTACCTAAAATTGAAATTTTGGGTAAAAAAATAAATGGCAAATGATTTAGATACAAATTATATCGCTGGTATTTTAGTAAAATACTACGCAACTATAGTGTAAACTGATGATTTTACAATGTAAGTGTATATTAAGGGTCGAGAGGAAACTAAAATTGGACTTGGAAATAAAAACCACTCTCGATCCCCCAAAGTCGAGATTAGACCATAGTTTGAGGTCCAGTGGACACATTAGTTATTAGGGGTCGAGAGTGGACTCAACCTTTTTTTCAACCTGTTTAAATAAATGAATGTAAGAAGTTGTCTTTAAATTATACTTACGTATATTATTTTACAGAGAAAAACTGTCTATTTATGGTCCAACCGTTGGGAAAATGAGGAAGTAATACAAAATCATGTATCATTTGGACGTCCACGTAAAATGTCGGCGGATCAAGAGAGGCATTTGATTGATCATATTCGACAGGGAGCTTTTATTAGCACTTCTATTATTGCAACAAATTATGAAGTATCACCGTCTACAATTCGTCGCCGATTACACAGCAGTGGTATTCACCATAGACAGCCTGCTAGAAAGCCGATTCTAACTGAAAGGCATAAATTACAGCGATTGAACTTTGCCAATAGGTACTTGAATTATGATGTTAGCACTGTGTTATTCTTAGATGAAAAAGTGTTTTGTACATTTCAAGATGGAAGAGTCTCATTATGGCGACCCAATAACACATGATATTTGCAAAACAACGTTTTACCTAACCGCAGAAGCGGTAGGTTATTAATTTTTTGGGGATGGATGTCTTGGAGTGGTCCTGGTGAACTCATTGAAGTAACCACACGTTTAAACAGTCTGCGTTATCGGGATATTTTATCGGAAGTTCTTATTCCAACGGCCAATGCAGCCTTCGGGGGTAACAGGCCCATAACATTTGTTCAAGATGGTGCTTCTGTACACAATTCAAGACTAGTACAAAGATGGATTGATAATGAAGATAATTTAGAATTAATTAAACTACCACCCAAAAGTCCTGATTTGAACCCGATAGAGAATCTGTGGGGCTTAATGGTTCAGGAGTGGAAGTCCACTAGAGCCAGAAATATTAATAATTTAAGAGATCACGTTTTTGAGCTGTGGGATTCTTTTAGAGGTTCTTCAATATGCTCGAATATGGTTTCTCCTATGCCAGAACGATTACAGGACGTAATTAATAATAACGGTGGATATACAAGGTTTTAATTTAATTTATTTGTTTACTTATACTTTAATAATATAATTTTAAGTTTTACTGATCAAGCTAAGTGTCTTCTTTGTTTGTAATGTTTTCAGTGAGCGATGTTAGCTAAGTTAGATTTAAATTCAAAATATAGTATTAATTAATAATATCATGTTTTATTTCACTGTGGTACCCATGGAGGAGGGACACCCCTTGGAGAATCACGGGCAAAAGTTTTTGCTGAATTTAGTACAGTAAACACTTCTTCCGTAGCATAAATACATATTTTGTATCCTTTCACATTTTATAATTGTTTACATATTAATGGCTTGAAAGACGACTACATATTTTAGACTACAGACAACATAACTTCACTGAAAGTATATTTTATATTATTTTGAAAGTACGTGTTTACATATATATGAATAATAGCATGTTTCCATTCAATTGACCCGTTAATTGTGGATATATTTTTGCAAGCATTATTTGATACATTTTATGAGGCGTGTAATGGTTACATTTTTATGAAATATTAAGAGTTTCCATCATTTGGCTTTATTTTGTAAACAAAAATTTGAAGTTAACCCCGGTTACTTGTTTCTGGAACCCTATCGTGTATACATATTTATAGAGGTGACTGTACCTACTACTAGCGCACATAATGTCACCATGAAACGTTCATCAAATAAAGACTGTATTTCCCGACTTTTAAGGGTGTAATATAAAATATCTCCACTCTGCATAAGACCGCACCTAAACCAGAGCCAGAATTCTTTTGTTGTTTAACTTTACTTTTATATCATAAAGCTTACCTATTTGTTTGCCCGAATATTGGAATCTCGGGGTTCTTTAAGATAACCTGTTTATTAATTAAGGCTATTTAGTTCACTATAACAATGTCACGTAGCAACAAGTAGTACACTATGAAACTGTCTGTGTAATGTCTCTTTTGGATCATTTTGAATCAAATCATCATGGATCACCTTTTAAAGGCATTTTTGGCGCAAAAACGATTACCGATAAAAGATAAGCGAATGAATTAGCAACACTGCGTTAACATACGGCACGACTGTAGGAAAATCTTGTTCCCACGTATAGAATTTCTGATTCAAAGTCGTACAGCGGATGCAAAATATTATATGTCATATAAAATTATACAAACATGTTTTCATTTCCGTGCAGACAGTAATATAAATACAGTATGAATGCAAACGGTTGTGACACGATGCCTTTTTGAAAGGGCAACGTGGAAAAATTTGAAATAATACACAGTCCGACACGTGCATTGACGGTAGGAGCACAACATAAAAAGTGCAGTAGGTTGACTTTAGATAGCCTTAGTACAAGTTGTAAGTTGAAAGCTTGGCTCATAGAAATATTGTGAAACATGTTTTAATATGTTGTTAGTGACGGCTCATACATCACTACATATTATAAAACAAAGTCCCCCGCCGCGTCTGTCTGTCTGTTCGCGATAAACTGAAAAACTACTGAACGGATTTTCATGCGGTTTTCACTAATAGACAGAGTGATTCATGAGGAAGGTTTTGGTGTTTAATTTGTACCCGTGAGAAGTCGGGCGGGTCACTAGTATGAATATATGAAACATTCAGCCGAAGAAAAATTTAATCGTTTCGCATCGTTAAAATATATACTCGGAATAATTCAGCTGTCAGAGCATAGCTGTTCAGAAATCTTGAACAACTCTCTTAACTCCAAACCTACTTCATTTGGCTAGAAACAAACTCGTGTATCGTGCATGAATTATTGATTTCCGAGTTTTAAGATTAATGTACAGACAAATGATAAATGATTTGACATTTTACGAGACCTATTACAAGAAATGATAGAAATACTTCTATAGTAATAGGCCAATAATATTAATGCATATAAGTAACTAAGTTTGTAATTAATATACATACATACGAGTATACATTGAACATTATGCCGAACATCTGTGACAAGCTAAAACCAACTTTACATCATATTATAGACTTTTTAAAATTTTCACTCTCTTGGGACATTCTAGTGGTAACTTCAAAAAGAAAAAAAATCTATTTAGTTAACGTGATGGTAAATAAACACCTAATGTAATGGGTATCATAAACTTTTGGTTTATTTTATTTATGTGCCTCGAAGTAGTTCTACTGTATCCATTTAGTATGTGACGCTCAAACACATACTTTTTCGTTCAGTTAACATTCTTTCTTGTGCAGTTCTATTTGCTCGCGTTGCATGACACTCGTGTGTCAGTGACGTCGTTGAAATGAAGTAGCGAAATTTAAAACTACGAACTCTGTAGTGTTGACTTTATAAGGTGCGGACTATGTACGTGTTTATATTTTTTTTAATTTACTTAAATCAAAAAAATAATCTGACTCTGTAAACAAATCTTGGAGATCAATTTTAACCTAATTCTACTAACTAACTGTCGTATGGAAATGAAAATTTGTATGTATATGTAGTTTGGATGATAAAACTATAATTTGGCGTCTTAGAGCTGATATAATGATGGAGACAGGAAGGTGGATAGTGGAATTTTTCAGTGGCTACTAGTAAACCAATCGAGTTTGTGTTCATATGATTAATGACGAGTCCAATAGATTGGGCTTGGTAACGATGGTCCGATGATGAAGCCACGTGGTGGATAGTGGAACTCATATTTACTTTTTAATTCTTTTCACTATCAGCGTAGTAGCGTGTTTAGCTTGTAAACTAAATTCATCAATCATAAATAGAATAAACTAAATACAATCTACTTGTTTTATGGCCCTAAACTAGTAAACAATTACACACGCACAATCCACCTGTGCTTATAAACACCCGTAACTTAAGGCGTCACTTGAGCAGTGCCTTGTCACAATCAGAAAACGATTTAATACGAGCTGTACTTAAGTACCTGCGAATTTTTAGAGGTGTGAGGGACTTCCTCAGTCTAGCGGCTGCAAATTTAAATGGCAATAGTATGCCCTATATCTCTTAGTTCTACATTCACACTTAGCAGCTTTTCAGAGAAGAACCAAATTATTGTATTGTATCATGTATTAAAAATCACGTATTAAATGTATAGGGTAATTAGTGTAATTTCACTTTCAAGATGTCATGAAATAACATCTTGAAATCCACACAAAAATTCATAAAACACTAAACGTGTAACATGTAGTATGGATTATTTTTCTAACACAACTACCGACATGTTTGCACACAGTGCAGTGTAAAATATAGTAAAAAGGGGTGTTCACACTCCATTGAGCGATGCTCTACAATCCACTGAGTTCGTTACAGGTTATTCAGTGGCCTGCCCAGTTTAGTGAACTAAAAACGGCCACTTTGAAAATTGTACAGTAGAATACATGAACTTTTTAGTGGTGTACTTATAACCATTTTAGGCAGTAAATATTTCCTGCTCAAGTTTAATGCTTTTACCTTGTTATACTTAAATTTACCGGTTAAAGCTATGAAGTAGTTAAATCGATGTCAAAAGTTTCAGTAAAAGCTCATGTGATTTAAAGGAATCAAAATTAATTTTTCAGCTAAGAAATTCAGTGCTCTCTGGCTATTAGTAAAAGCATAGTCAATAAAATCATAGCCAATAAAATAGCTATAGTACCAGGTAGGGACAAAGTGAACCGTACCTCGGAAGTGGAAATATGTTTCAGCGGTTGGAACGCCTCCAAGAAGCAGAGTTCAACAAGATTAAGAACTTTGACCAAACTTAGACACATAGCTCGTAACATAATTGCTTTATGTTTTGATAGAAGAAAGAAATATGACTACCTCTTTGACACAGTATAAATGTTATTTTCGAAATGAGATTTACAATTTGATTTAATAGATGGAGAGTATTTTAATGATAAGGAATAGTTGTATCACTTCTGTGATAATAATTTCGTTTTAAATGTGGAGACGTGTTGTAGATACTTCATAACTCTTAACGCATTAACTGGGTAAAGGACATCAGGTGTTTTTATTCTTAGACCCTATATCTAGATTTAAATATACTAGAGATCGCGTGGTGGTCGAATTTCGACCATGGTTTATTTCTTTGGCCAATATTACTTGACCTGTCATTGTATAGACTTTTGTACCATGACAGGTCAAAATATATACTATACACTCATAGCTGTATGTACCCGTCTTTGCATTTTTTTTTAAACTTTGTAGCAAATATTGTTCAAAAATTTTAGCATTTGTCACTTCTTCTCTGTATAAACTATAAGTGTGCGAAATTTCATACTCCTCCGTTCGCCCAATTTTCGTAAAAAGGGATCCAAAGTTTTGGCTTCATGTATTAATATATAGATATAATATAATTACAAATATATTTTTATTTGATA
This sequence comes from Euplagia quadripunctaria, assembly GCA_963859945.1. Lineage (NCBI taxonomy): Eukaryota > Metazoa > Arthropoda > Insecta > Lepidoptera > Erebidae > Euplagia > Euplagia quadripunctaria. The sequence continues at coordinate 9,017,392 of OY982581.1, read as the reverse complement.
TTTGAAGTGAAAACTTCTTTAGGCACGTTGGGCATTCTTGGTATGGGGAAAAATCACTGACCGTTTTTTGAAGTGAGAACTTCTTTGGCGACGTTGTGCACTTTTTGGGATGGGTAAAAAATCTTAAACTCGCGTCAGGACACGTGACCTGATCGAAAATTTGTAAGACGGAGCCGAGTTTCTTATATTTAAAAAAATATTTTTACGCCATCTGTGGATTCTGCGCGATACTACTGTAGTTTGATATATACTAATTTTACATATTATATTAGTTAAGACAAATTTCACAGATGGCACAATTTTAATTTCGACTTTTTACAATATCACTACATATTATAAAACAAAGTCCCCCGCCGTGTCTGTCTGTCTGTTCGCGACAAACTGAAAAACTACTGAACGGATTTTCATGCGGTTTAGGTGTATAATTTGTACCCGTGCGAAGCCGGGGCGGGTTGCTAGTTTACTATAAGTATTTATTTTGGTACAATTTATTCAATCCATTAAATGTGAAAATATGAACTTCGTTCCAACCGGGTGTCCGAATGATACCTTACGCTTTTTGAAGTGAAAACTTCTTTAGGCAAGTTTGTGCACTTTTGCCATGGGGAAAAAGAACTCACACACTCACACAACTCAACAATTGAACTCGTTACCGTCACGCTAATAATACATATATAAGTATTATATGGTATAGATCCACTAGAGGGCGCTAATCTAAACATTGAGTTTTGTCAGCTCCTTATTAATTAATCTTTAAAAAAAGTGTTTTCAATTCTGACGTGCAGTCCTACGACTGACAGTTTTTTTTTTTAATAAATCGTTAGTGTTAGATGAAACGTCTTAGAGCAGAGACTAAAGAGTGCTCTGTGCGCACTGAAATTAATATAGATTTTCGCGTTTACTATGATCATAAAAAATATATAGGACCACAGACCTACTGATCTAACTTAATCGATTACAGCTAGAACTATTCCAATCTATTAAGCCGCTACCGAGAAATTGGTGAACATACATAAAAAACATACGCGAACATATTTACCCCCTCCTCTTTGGAACTACGTAGAAATATAAATGTAAGCAGCAGAACTAAATCTCTGGCTAACCCCTCAAGCGATAGAAAGTCGTGATGGATATAGGTACCTAAAGACACAGAACATAATATGAACATACATTATCAATTTCTAATTTCACGCAGTCCACTCCACACGTCAAGATAATATTTGTAACATTACCGCGTCTAACCATTCCGAATATGAACTGCGGACATTCCCGAGGGCAACACTAGTTATAAACATAAATCTCAACAGTACCTAAATAAAGGTGGTGCCATACTTGTTCTTCTAGGCATTAATTACCTTCATAGCAAACCTGGCTCACTGTCGTCAGATAGTTATTTCTGCCAGTTTAAATTACTTGATAAAAACAATTATACCTAAAACTATTAATTAAATAACATCCTTATATTTAAAGTAAAGGTTGCAAGTACACAACTGTCAGAATGTTATTACTGGGTACGAGGCCCAGCAGATCCTAATTCTACTTATTGGGCGGTCTTCCAGTATCCGCCATTGGATAGTACATACCCCAAAACGGATACTTGAATTGATAACTGGCTATTACCGGCTTGTCAATAGTGTCATAGTACCTTACCTTCCAGCGTAACGCACAACACTTGCGAAGAGCGGTATCTAACAGCAGTATTCTATAGAATAAAGGTACTTCCCCATTCGACCAGGTGCGATATAAGCAAAGAATCTTGTTGTGGTCAGATAGACGATTTATTTAACCTAGGTTTGAATACAGTTCAGTGAAAAGATTTGTATGCATAAATATGTCTATTGGAATATGTCAGCTATTTTCTATATTTAATTTGTATGTAAAAATGTATCCAAGTATCGTAATCCGTGTTCTAGAACTCATAACACAAGCTGGTCTTAGTAAGGGACTAGATAGGTTTAATTATTAAATATGATCAGCCAACAAAAATATGAAAAAGACCGGGGAGCCCCACAGAAGATCGCTGCTCACAATATATATATAACGTTCTTGGTGGGTAATTTCCCGATTTCATTAGTGACATATCAGAATAGTGAAAAAAATAGTGCTGTTACTGTTACAAAATAAATTCACTAAATCCTAATAATATAATGTGTATTAAATTTCAATTTCAAAAATGTCAATGACGCATCTCATGGAATAATAATAGCGGGTGTTTGTTTACAGCACAAGAGGCAACAATTTTTCATACAAAGCAAATTTTTATTAGTGTAATACTAATAACATTTAAGACAGTTACAATCTACATAGCTATCTACACAGGAACACTTAATTCAGGTAATATAATAGGCATATTTCTATTAATTTATTAATAAGATGCATAATACTTTTTTTAATACTCTCTCTTACTTAAAATACTTCTCTAAATACTAAAGTAACGAATTGGATATTGGATATACTTATCGTAACATATCGTTATGTCTCGTTTCATCACTCTTACTTTTGATCAATTTATAGTACTTTAATATTCTCAAAACTGATATTTAACATTGATCATTGTACAAAGCCGTTATTACACACAAACAAAAAACGAACAAACATGGCACCACCTTAAGAGTTTACCTCAAGCTATAAGTTGAACTATTATTAAGGACACTTACACACGAAGCATCGCGTGACGCCTGCCATCACTCCACTCGTACTTAAACTACTTGTCTGACAGTTTCTGGTCTGGGAGACGCCTTTATTTAAAAACAGTGTGGTACTTACTTATGGGAATATACAGAACCTTGTCATCATAAGTTGCATTGAGCTCACTATGCATTTTGTAATTTTATGTATGTATTTGCGAATCCAGTACTACTAAAGATTACTTACTAGTTTAGTTCTGCCAAAGCCGTGCTATGCGGTTCCTGGTACCATACTGTAATATGTTTGGAAACTAGCAAGAGTCATTAATGTATCCGAAACTTCGACTTCCTAACATTATAAACCTTTTAAAGCCCTTTTCTTCTTTCAGAACCTATTTAACAAAACACTGACACCCTGCTTTCTTGCCGACACAAGAAGCTTGTTTTATTTAAGATTTTCTCTAGGAATTGTAAAAGTTTGTCGCTCGTCGGGCTGTTTCCTTGTAGGAGCATACATTTCTAAAGTCTCTCTACAAATAGCGAATCTTCTCTTTGGCGAAATGAGTCCTTAATAATAAATTTCGTTTGACTGACTCATGTACCTAATGTTGAATTTTATCTACATTATTATTATTTTAGGCTTCAGTGGCTTCCTCGTCGATACAATTTACTTGCCACAGCTACGGTATTTGTACTTGTGGTATAATTTTCAACAAAATGAAGTACAATTCTCAAACAATCGAAAAGAAACGTCAACAAAATTGATTTGATTTGAATCGAAGCTACGTGTGGGTTGTGTTTACTCAAGCATTTTTAATCGACTTCAAAACAAGGAGGAGGTTCTCAGTTCGTAGCGTTCTTTTTTTAATGTATGTTACCCGATTACCAGAAGATGGCTGGATCGATTTAGAAAATTGTTTTTTGTTTGAAATGGTATACTTTCTAGTTGGTCCTATTGTCATTAGGTCAGGATCTGATGACGTAATCCTGGAGCCATCGAGGGAACTGTTCAAATGTTATTTATAGGCAAACGATTTGGGTATTTACACAAACACTCGTTAGGCAATTGGTTTTATAAAGTTGTAACTTTCTGGTGACCTATGTACAATTACATATGTCACTGATTGTAGTAGACCTCGTACCGCCACTGCAAAACTTTGATTATTTTAGACTTAAGGATTTATGTTTTATTAAAATTTATATAGGACCCCTTATAATACACAGACAGCTTAGTTAGTATCCATTTTGTTGTTGTGTATAAGCAACTCATGTCACGTCGGGCGCGCCTATGTACCCCTACGGAGTAAGCCACTGAATGTCGAACTCAAGGTGTAGGTATATTTTTGTTGCTACAGCGCTAAGGGATTGTCCATTAATCACGTGAGGCTCGAAAGAGGGGTTAGGGAGTTCGGAAAAAATCACGAAATACAAGGGGGGAGGGGTGTCGTGAGATATCACGTGTATTTATTTTTTTCGTAGAACGCGCGGTTATATCTGTATTTAAAGATAATATTTTGAGAATTTTAAATATATGTTAAACTAAAAAAATACATGTAATTTTGGCTACTTGGTTGGCTAAAAGTTGCAAAAAAACATCACGTGATTAATGGACGACCCCTAAGCAGGTTCTAGCAACATAACGAATACATATAATATATTATCAGCTGACAGTTTCACATATCATTATGAAGATGTGCACACCACAAGGACACAACACATGATTACCTTGGCTGTGATATTGAGTAGAGCAATAATTAAAGTAATATTGCATTTTTATTAGAGAAACAAGCGTCAACATGATTATTGTTTTCATAATGGCTATTGTTTTTTTTTTTAACTAGCTACCCGCCCCGGCTTCGCAGGGTACAAATTATACACCTAAACCTTCCTCAAGTATCACTCTATCTATTAGTGAAAACCGCATGAAAATCCGTTCAGTAGTTTTTCAGTTTATCGCGAACAGACAGACGCGGCGGGGGACTTTGTTTTATAATATGTAGTGACTAATAGCATTGCTCATACTTTACTAGTAAGTATTCTTCTTAATCTCTTTCAGTTCTGTTAGGCATGGCTTCACGTCGGCAGTGTACTGGATCTGCTTCTTCCCCGCAATGTCATATCAAATTCATTACCATAGATAATATTATATTTTTACAAATGATGTTCGTGAAACCCCGGGCTCAGTGAACAAATACTTATCACATACCAACACACTTCCTGGCGATATCGTTGCGATATGAAAAGGGACTTCACATGAAATGTTCCTGTTTAAAATAATTATCTTTAAAAAAGTACAAACGAACTCCGATGTTCGTAAATCATAGTAAATTTCAATATTTCGGCTGTACACTTGCGACCCTTGATCAAAAAGAAATCAATTGTAAAGACGACTAGTAAGAACTGGACTCGTAGGTACTTTTAATACTAGTTGGTAATATTCTTTCGTTACAAGTATTTTGTTGGTTCAAAGATATCGTGGAGGCCCTTACAAAAATTTATCGCGATTTAATAAATTCTGATTCTGACTGCATGCATCGTTCAAATGATATCCTTGAAGAACTCCGTAACGTGTCAAAAAGGCTCAACTTCTGTACCCCTCAATCAGACTTTACCAAACACTGCACAACTTCTGTATCTTGTTAGTCTTTGTGATGTAGTAAAGAAGAAAGAAATAATCAGTTTTGGCATAGTAAGAAGTATAAGAGCCCTTGAACGCCAAATGGATACAAAGTAAATCCATACTTGGATAACTATTTGTGAATCATACAAACAATTGTCGTGTGTCAGGATCGCACGGAGTGGCAATTGGCGAGGTGATCATTAAAACTATTGCACTGTACGGACTACAGTCATTAAATAAGTATTTGAAACCTCCTTCTGTAGCCACTCGGTAGTGCTAATGCTCTCGTTACATTCCTTACTCCTTATTATATTGCTTACCTGAAACAAAGGAAAATGAAATATAAATAAAGTACAATATGTATGGATTTACAACAGACTAGATAGATGTCTTTATAAATCACTATCTATTAACAAAAAGTTTAGCCGTGTTCTCGAACCCATAACACAAGCTATGCTTAGCTTAGATCTAGAAAGCGCTGAGTGATATGTAGCAAGTATACCTATATATTAACGCCCATAACAAATTTTGAAAACTCAGACGGCGTATGACCATGGCAGTATTTTGAAAGTGGTTAAGTCGGAACTACGGCTGCCACGTTGTGAATGAACCGTCATTTCAGCGTTACCAAAATACAGTGCTTATTCGCTTGTTACCCATACTCTATTCAACATCACAAATAAATAAATTATGATTCTGATTTCATACCCCTTTGGAGAACTGTGGAGAACACCACCAATCCATAGAGACTTTACTTCTGTACGCTTAAACTACACTCTACAACTAATTACATTGCTGTGCCTACCTTATTTCTGTTTGCGATGCGTAGTAATAAGGAAAGTAATGACAAATATTGACACGCAAAGAAGTATTAGCAACTGACCGACAGAAAAACACAACCAATGACATAAATATACATATAGGTGCCAAACGAAACCTACTTGAGCCTTTGCAAGACGGACGACTGGCGCTGGTTTCAAGTACCTAAATCCTTCGATGAGTCACCTTTGCCTAGTGCTAGTTTTCTCCCCTACCATTAAATATGATTGAGTGGAATTATACATAGAAGTTACATTCAACTCATACGAGATGTCGCTCTTTCATTTTTCAATAAGTCGCACTTAATATTAACGCAAGTGAATACGTACTAGGCGCTTTGTAAGTACTTATGTGAAGCATAATTGACATTATGTATGAAAGTAGTTGCGTAATAATAGGTTCCATGACAAGAGTGACATCGATAGGTTTATATTATGTAAAATTATAGAAAGATTAATTACGTTCATCGCGCACACATGGTTTATGAGACTAAATTAGTGCAGCGAACCGTGTGATTTTTTGGTAACATTAGCAGCATCCATGTAGTGTCAATAATTTCGAATGTTAGTCGTCAATGGGTTAGAACTAGCGGGTCTTCTTCGAAACAATATAAATGCCCACCAGCGCTCCTCCTTCCGCTCCTGATGGCAAAACCTAGTTTTTTTGCTTCTTATTCTGAGACATGCGTGACACCTATCCCTTTCTTTGGCAACCACTCTTGATCCCTTTTCTTTGTCGTTTTTTGCCTTTTTTATTTAAATAACAGACTTCAAAACGAAGGAAGTTCTCAAATCAGCCGAATATTTATTTTCTGTCTATGTTTTTGTGTTTTTATTTATTTTATAGTTTGTATGCAAGGTTGAATGCTACAATATGCCCAAGGCTTTAAGTCGATCTTTAAAATACTATGTTTAAATAAATATACCTCTAGAGTCGTCAGACAGAATATAAAAAAGTGATAATGAACATTTTGAGTTGTATTAGGTATTTCACAATTACTAATAGGTACGATTTTAGAAGTGAAAATATAATAATTTATATATTTTATATACACTTGCATTTGATGCAATTTCAAGAAACCCATATTATGCAGTTTTGAAATTTAAACTTCAAATCCAATAAGAGTAATAAAATGTAAAAAAGAAAATCGTTCATTTTAAAATTATTATAACAAAGTAAATATAAAATTAAAAAAATTATATTTGATTTAATCAAATAAAAAGTATTCTTTGTGATATCAATTAAATATTCTGGTGTTAAATTTAATAATTTAATTAATTACAACAACATTCAAATCATGCAATATATCTGTTTGTCGTATTATGATAAAATGTTTCAAGTTCCAAGTTTGCGTAATCAATACTTCATAGAATGCCAACAATTGTCACTTGAGGGTGTTTGTGTATTTGCTTTGATCATATCGTTATCTAGTTTGAATTTTCAAACTACCTGATTTTTTTAGTTAATGCTAGAAACGAAGTAGTATAAGTGCGTGCATGCTATATTATAAACTAATGTTAATTTATATAGTGCAATCTAATGTTCACTACAGTGATTAACCATAACGGACTCCCTACAAAGATAATGGTGTCAATTCTGTTGTATTTACTCTCTTGACTATAATTTACTAAATTTTCTTCATACAAATGTAAACCTTGTACACTTTGAAACAAGGTCTTATTTCAAATTTAAACAAGTAGGTAACATATGTTGCTATCGAAATAAGCAATTTATTTGTCGACTAAAATCTGACACGCTTAAATAAACTTTAATACCACTTAGCGAGAGCCGCTATCCGTTGAATGCCATCTCTTTTGCTCTGTGTTTTTAGTAAGCGTCTTCGTAGGTGTCGATTAAAATAACGTCATCTTGTTTCGTTTTGAACAAGTTTTTATACGGCAATTATACGGCATTTGAATAAATGGGGAATCTCGCTGCGTGGAAATAAAGTTGAGTATACGTTGACAGGTTTTAGTGAAATTTAGTGGCGCTGAGAAATAGATGCCAGTAACAACAAGACCTTGTTGCGAAGAAGACAAGGTTGATTTCATATGAAGAAATTAGGTCAGGTTTTAGTTTAGTCGAGTGTACAATAGAATCGGGGCCAATATGTATGAAATATAATTTCATGTAAGTACATAGGATAATGCAATCTGTTTTGTTAACCTTTTTGAGACATTGATTTAGAGACCTACGATCGCTGTTTCTTATTATTACCTACTTTATTTTAATTTTATATTATGCTCAATAAGTGGACTGCAATGTTCTTTGAGTATAAATAAAGTTCCTTAAACCTAATTTTTTTCCATAATTTCATGTAAGTATCATAACATAACTTACTGATTAAGTTGGCAGTATGCTGAGCATGTCAAGACTTAATAAAGAAAAATGCGCATCTTGGGCCCGATCACTTCCGGGCACTCAAAGGCAATAACGTGTACTGCCTTTGCGCCAAATTGCGTTAGGTTTCAAAATGCAATTTTCTACCTCTACTTACTATAATGGAACATAACATGTATAAAAATTGCAAAATGTGTAAACATAAAAATGTGAATATTTTAAAATAACTAGCAGGTTTTTTCACAAAAATCTTCGAAAAAGCATCTGTTTATTCAATGATTTCTGTAACAGTATTTTTCTCCATTCGACGTTATCTTTTCGTAGCAGTTCCTTTAATAAATCCCTGTATGCACTTTCGAAATATATAGAGCAGTAGTTTAGTAAAGACTAAAGACAGAATTTAAGAGTACTATATCATCAGTAGTATATCATCATTTTTATAATCTTCCTGCCTGTTTTGGCTTATTTCGTTTATGGCCGGCCGTCTGCCTGCCACGCCAACCCTCCTTGAAAATCTAGTCGTTTTAAAACGGGAAAGAAGGCAGAAGGTAAATTTGTATAAGAAAAAATAGATGGGGAGAGGAACCTAGGGATACCGCAAGTCTCAGGACTGAGACTGCAGTAGCTCGCAGAATCGCGTACTCGAATGTCCTGTATTTCCTGTGACTGGAGAGGCAACTAGGACAAGAATACGAGCTGGTCAGATTACTTATCACTATTATAAAACAAAGTCCCCCACCGCGTCTGTTCGCGAAAAACTCAAAAATTCACTTTTTGCAATTTTCACCAATAGATAGAGCGATTCATGAGGAAGGTTTAGGTATATAATTTGTTAAGGTTACTAGTATATAATAAACAAATATTTATATTTGAAACAAACATGTAACTGCATTTATTAGGTTGTCTACTTAAAACCTATGTGTAAAACCTCAGTGAGTCATGTATGTCTACTAATAAGTAGGTACGGATAGACAATGACAAAGTACTTCTCAGATACGGTAGTGCCGCCATTGCTATTTTACATCGCGTCATATTACGTAAAGTCACGTGTACGAAAAAAAAAAAGGTGTGTGTCATCTCCGACCCACGACTAGAGTTTACAATACTGTAGGTTCACAGTATATATTATATATATATATATATATATATATAGAATATATATATATATATATATATATATATATATATATATACAGCCGAAAGTTTTACCTTTGGTCGAATGAGCCTAAAGATTATACTTGAATAAATGTTCAGTGTGACGAATACATTCCAAGCTTCAAGCTTATAAAATGGAAAATTTCTTCGATTTCAAACTATCCGAGCTGGGACGGATAACTTCGGCAAATTTAACCGAAGTTTGACGAAAGAATTTGCACAGGATTCGCGTCAACTTTTACTTAGTGAATAGGATGAAAGTGAGAAATCTGACACAAGCACACATCCAACATCAAGATCTATTATTTACTGATAAAAATGTAGTGAATTACTTATTTCTCAATATTCTGCATAGTAAAAGGGGAGGCATCGGTTTAAATGAAAAATGTGGAACAAAATCACGCCTGCCTCCTATACCCATCTTTTCATCCGTTCTGTGAATAATGACCGTTCATTCTGCATCACCGCATATGGCGTGACCGCAAACTGTTTTAAAATGATTTTAAGTAATAAATAAGTATATATAATAACTTATACTTAAGTATAGTAGTTTAGTTTTATATTTATAGTTTGCGACACGTACGAAATGTCCAAAATTAGGATATTATTTATCGCTGGATCTCACATTCGTTTGGGCATACTGGACTACCTATCATAATATATGATATAAAAGTAAGGTAGCATGTGTAATGAGCCAATTTATTTAAAACAAGAATGTACGACTTCAAATAATGAAAACTTAACGCTCCGCACTAATGGACTTTGATCATTATAGGCAAGTTGCAACCCTTCAAACTAAAATGAGGGTATGAACTTTGTAATTAATTTATAGGGTGGCTAATGGCAAGTTTTGTTGGGTTTCTAATTATGGATTGAAACGATGGCGTGATTTTCTACCTTAGAAAATGCATATTCTTTTTAAATAGGTAATTATAAAATTTCTCATACGAGTACGTCACCGCTGCTTTGTTTAGTGAGATACAACTTAACACTCAGCAACACTTTTTTAGTTGGTTCCTGCCGCACAAACTTCATATGTTTTGGCAAAATCTTTGTTATAAACAGTTTTTACTTTATCATTATGTTTGAACATGACATTTGAACATTTATTACACTTTCTGCATTATAATATCCCATGTTGTATCTTTGAAATAAACGTATTTTCTTTTTCATTAAAAGTATTCCGTTTCATTCTACGGATGGATCGTTCAAATACGGAAATTTTCAAGTTTTAAAATATATAAGTTTCAAGCATCCAGTTGGCAGAGCCATCGTTAAAGATATCAACATTTTATCTAGGTGTCAAAATTTCATTATTTACCTATTAGTACTTTTGCTGCGATACTCTGCCATATAGTAAAAGCTGGCAAAATGCGAACGAAATTCGTGGAATAAGGTATCTGATCCGAAACCGAACATAGAAATACTCCAATTACACAAAGTTTTGAATAGCAACAAAATACCTTTGAAAAAAGAGCTATTCGATAAAATACATATTATTTATTTTATGCCTGACATTTTATTTCATCAGTGGGATCTTCATTCGCTACATCACCGCACATCTCTCCACCCTAAATAACATCCGCAATTTAGTGCGAAACCCTTTACACCTTCAGTAACATAACATCCTCATTTTTTCGACTTTCACTCTATCTTCTCTAGCGAGTGCGAGCAACGGTAATAAGGCACAAAGGATTTGAAGAGATTGGGGTGTTTAGGTAGAGGCGTTTTAACAACAAAAAGGATAGATAAATTTTATGTTCATATTTTTTTTAAATTTATTAAGGCGCTGCTCAACTGGAAAGTTACCTCCAACTTTTAACCGAATAGTTCTAATTTTCATAAAGTAATAATTTCGAAACGATACAAGCAACAACAACTAACTGGTACATATTAAACCACAGAGCTCTCATTTGTATAATTAAAGAAACTCCATTGGCTAAGTACATGTGAGTTTCAGAGGCATCAACAAATTACGCAAATTGGAGTGCTTTACGCCCTCATTACGTACCCTACTCTGCAACGGTTAATGTCGTAATGAATTAGATGGAATATTTTTATTTGGAGTTGTATGTGAGGAGCCAGTTACATTGGTCTGGTTAAAGGTACAGCTGTGCTAGGTTCATACTAAGAGTTTATATAAAAAAGTGCCAGGATCAGGTACAGGATTATTAATAGTTAGAAGTGAATCAAATCAGTTTGAAGTACGAGTATTTATATTTTATCGCTGGGTGGCGTTCGCCATACATGGAGTCGTCGCATATATTTTGTTCGGTAATATATTTATATTTGTATTGCTTTCCGTTTTAACGATAATGAAGTATATCACAACCCTATTTGTTCTTTTAGATTCAGATCAGAAAATCTAGATTATTTTTCTCTCTCTCTCAAAACTCACATAAAGAAGGTATGTTTTTAAGAGCCACTATATTCTAGAGACGACTACACTGAGCAGGTTTTAAGAGCATTTTTTCAGTATCTAATGCGTTAAATAAATACAATAAAATATACTTGTATATTACAGATAATTTACCTATTAAATAAATTAACTGTTTTGTTTAAAAAAAGTTTCAGCATTTGTCCTATATTCTGATTGTATCCCAAATAACATTTACTTTGCTAATAATATTATATTACCTAATAGCTTTGATTAATAATATTATATTACCCAACATTGTTCATACTTCCCCTCAGATATACAAACCTCCCATCGCTACAAAAATATCAATCAAACATTTTCAATTTACGCAATGAGTCCGTAACGTAACACCATTATTCAATATAATAAAGTAAATATAAATCATGTGTGAAGTAATACACGTGGGCTACTCCCCTATACAATATCTTTGTGGGGTAATATTTATGCACTTTTATATCAAACGACACGATGACGACCTCAACCAGCAGGACAATGCAATACTATTTGTATGACTAAAATACAAATAAGCTTACGGCCCTGTATAGGGACTTATTAGTATTAAAATTTCTCTACGAATCACTATAATCGTAGGTGTTCTTTTGCGAGTCCAGAAGCGGATGTAGTTCAGTAGTATCTACTTGAAAGACAGTCGTTAGATTTATTTGAAATTTGGACAACGTTTGAATTTGAATATTTGAATATACATTTTTAAATAAAAAAAAAGGTGTGTGTCAGCTCCGACCCACGACTGGAGTTTACAATTTACTGTAGGTTCACAGTATATATTCTATACATATATATACATACATATATATTTTCTACATAAAGGTATATACACATATCTACTTACATGCGTCGAGGATAAGGAGTAAACTCCAATAAAGCACAAAAAGCACAACAAAGCATTAAAGTGTTACGCTGCCCTCCGATCACTAAATTTTACTCTTCATATTTTTTTCATGCCTTATATGAAAATCGATTCTTAAGGAGTAAACTCCAAAAATAAATCATAAACATAAAAAACCAACCATATAAAAGAACACTAAAACAACGAAGCGTGACCGGTTTTAGGTATGTGCATTACAGGTAACTGTGTAGATATATTTCACTATTTCTTATTGTTATTATTTAGTGGTGCACGGCGATCATATTGGAATCTATTAAGATCGTAGAATCCACAAATATTTATATATTTCTTTGTTTAGCTTAGAATCGTGTCGGTTACGTGTCTGATAATGTTAAAGCGCCTAAACCAATATGTATTAAAGGGTCGAGTTATTCCTTCATTCGCTTTTATGTACACCAAAGAAATAATTGCGTTGGATAGCATTACATAAAAAAATGGTTAACGTATTTTAGACGGGCCTTGAAAATTATTTACAATGTGGCCAACACGTGCCTGATATATAAAGTACTCTTCTTGGGGACGGCGATATTATGAAAAGGGAGCTAACGGAACGGATAAGTACATACCTCCACGACCCCCGATGTTTTGTGTACATATAGCAACTGGTAACCAGACAGGCCGTGTGCTTCATTGCTGACTTATTAATGAATACTGAAGCGCCAATCAATGATGAAAGTCTTTAAGCTCGTGCTGTCAATGTCCAGTGGCAATGGCAATAGAGGATTGAACATTGTAACATCAGATCGAGTCTAATCGATATCTTATAATTGAGTAGCGCTCGAGATTGAATGCTCATGCTGGCTCAATAGCATTAGTTCGGATCAATTTCGTGCAATTAAATCTACCCTCTACATGATTTCAAGTCAGATATATGACCACATCTCTACAACCCGTCGTTCAACCAATTTACATATTAATGTCCGATATTACGATATTAGATTAAATTTCAACAAACCTCATATCGCCTGATATACAAGTTATTGGATGTAGGTGGATTTGATATGCACCACTTTTAGTGATTATGGCGCAAATGGAGCAAAATGTAATTGACATTTTAATACATTTACATTTACGTAGCTACTTATTTATGAGAAATTATGAGCACACTGGCTGTTGGTTATGTTACTCGAGTGTTGCGGGTTCTATCCTATCTATTGTATAGATATAATGTATATATATAGATGTATGTTTGTGAAACCTTAGCAACTTACAACATCAAACTTCATCAAAGTGCAAGAGTTGACTATAAATAAACACGTATAAAGCTCTCACTCGAGTTTTCATTATTTTTTATTACTTTCATCAAATTACATGCCCAACGCTTGGCAGTGGTTTCCACATAGATTGGGATAACCGAAGAGTCATATACCTAATATACGTCACACAATAAATTTAATGTCGTTTACGGAACTCTGCGGGGGAATATCGACAAGGTCTCGGGTCATTTTTCACTGGCTTCCACACCACGCTACTTAAATGTCGCTTTAGGAAAAAAGAAAATGTCTTTGGAGAGTATGCGGTACAGATATGGAAAAACAAAGAAAATTTCCTTCATACAACTAATGCAAGTTTTTAACGCATTACCGTAATAGAGGGCTATGATTTTCAAGTGTTGGTATGCATTGTTACAGAGATGATAACACCCTCTTTATTAAATTTACCTTAAACGCACTAGTCCCATTTGAATGCGAGTTCCGGTAGTAATTGAAGTTTTGATTTAAAAGCGATACAAACATCATATCAAGAAACGATAAGTAATTACTCAGTGCCAAAATTATAACACTATGGAAATAGTGTTTAAGTCGCAATCTACAATCTCGCCCTAATCCGAATGAATGGATTTGAATAAATTTTTGCACACAGGAGTTACCTGGATTAACACATAAGCTCAAATGAACAGAGATCCACGGAGGCCAAGTCATGTACGAATGCAATTAATATCTTAAACAAACTTTACACAGAATATCAAAGAGAATATTGAAGGAAGCAATAAATACTTTAGCCAGAGACCGTTTTGATAGACTAATTAGTGTGTTTCAGAGTCCATTAACGATATTACCGTCGTCCCCCATACATCCTTTAAAATATTTGCGTCCCGGAGGGTGGAATCGTCCCCTCAATGTCATGTTTTATTTTTTAGCGTGATTTTAGCTGCACGACTATACGTAATACAGGATAGGTTTTAAGTATTTTTATGATTCAAAAGTTGATTAAAAGGATAAGTGCTGAGTCCAAAACGATGTAGATAGATTTAAAAAAGTGACAGACGAGACTTGGGCTAACTGGCTAGGGTCAGCTACCCCGATGGATTGTTTTTTATAGAAATAAATAGAAAAATAAGAACACAGCCCGCCTAACTGTAATTTATTTCCGGTGCCTATAAACACTCTAAATAGTCTAAACACTAATGGTGTCAATTGTGCATTTCCAAACCTATAGAACTTAAAAAAACAGCTGAATAACTGCGGTCTTTTCGGCTAGCTCAGAATTTACATTACTACGTATCTACAATATGGAAGGACTTCCGAAGTCTGATTAATAAGTAGTTTTTTATATTGCATCTGACGTTAAAATTAAACAACTCCATAAAAACACAACAACAACCCATAAATCAGTTTTTTATTATTCTACTTACGTCCAATATTTATAACGACCAGGCTAATCGATATAATAATATGTATTATTATGTACGTTTAATTTCGGACGTATAATTTCAAACAGTAAAGTAAGTTTACAATGAAAAAAAAAATACTAATCGCTAAAACCCCACTTTAATGCACACATACAACATAGATAATTAAAAATTATCACAAAAATATCTACACCTCATTAAACCACGCATCACTAATAGAAAATTATGACCAACCCCTAAACAGAATGCAGCTTAACTCTTCAAGACAAATCATTAAATTTTATAGTCCCATTACTACCAACAAAACCAATGTGCACGCGTCTAAAAAAAGCTCCTAAAACAATCTAGTGAACACTTTTGAAAACACTTAGTTCCCCTTTTAAGTTATATTTAAAACGTTATGAAAACATCCCACCCTTTTGGTTTGATAGGGTTGTCACAAATAATCAGTAACAATGAGATATCCAGATAATAAAAAAAAATTAAGCCACGCTCGCCCGTCGCTCATTAGATTTAGAAGGACTACTTGGTAATTGGTAATGTTTGATTACTTTTTTGAAAATAGTAGGGGAAATTGAACGTTACTAGAAAATGACAATGTACAAGTGACACAACTGGTATTGTCAGTGTATAGGCACTAGCAATCGCTCATCTCAAAAAATCAATAACCATATTGCATGGCTTCTGGGTACTAGGGCCTTGTTAAAGCAAGATATGGCATAGCGCTCGCCAGACAGGCCGGGAGGACGTTTATTCTAGAGCGTGGGAGAAGTGACCGTTTTCCGCGAACCATCGTATCTCAGTTTCTGTGATTTATAATTAGTGACAACCCTACAGAGTAGTTAAAAAAGCACAATCATGCGTCCACTCATTAACGCTTCACTTTGCCTCTGGAGAGCACTCGGTAAATTTTTATACTAGTCGGCCACCCCTACGACATAAGAGGCCTTTTGGAATTTTCCCCAACAATTTCCTAAATCTGCTTTTGATGAGACCTGTCAAATGAATGGATTTCCCAAATTAATATTTAATGTTGAAAATGCGTTTGAAATATACAGCAGTCAGCGTTTTGTTTAAAACATACTATAGGACTGGGTTCAAAGTCCTTTATGATACATTCTGTTAGATTTCGTATCTGGGCGTGTCAAAGAAATCCTGAGACAAGACATTTGAATATAATATAACTTTAATTTATGAATATGGCATATATTTGGTACTACACCGCGAAGAAAGAAATACCGAGCAATACCTAATATTTGCACGTACGAGGGGTGATCAAAAAGTAATGATAAACGGGTATTTCTAATAAAGATAAAAATCCAAAAAAAATTGTTTTCACTTCTTCGGTCCTTCACTACTTCCCACCTAAAAAATTGTATAAATAGGACATCATTTGGAGGAGCTACATTCATTTGAATACCAGCAGTCGGAGCGACAACACGAAAATGGAGAAACACGAAGTGAGATGCGTCATCAAGTACCTCTGTTTGAAAAAAATTTCTACCAAAGAGATACACGCTGATTTGGTGGAGACACTGGGGGACTCTGCTCCTCCATATTCTACGGTGGCACGGTGGTGCAAAGAGTTTAAGCTGGGTAGAACATCCACAGAAGATGAACATCGCGAGGGACGCCCAACCTCGTCCCTCACTGAGGAAATCGTGAAAAAAGTCGAAGATATCGTATTAGCAGACCGAAGAGTAACCATCAGACATTTAGCTGAGGTCACAGGGATCTCATATGGCAGCATCCAAAGCATTTTGACCGGCAAAATGAATATGAAGAAGGTCTCCGCGCGTTGGGTACCGAGAATGTTAACGGACGAACAAAAGAAAAAGCGAGTTGACATTTCAAGAGCCAATCTTGCAAAGTTCCAGGCTGACCAAGAAAATTTTTTGTCTCGATTTGTGACCATGGACGAAACATGGATCCATCATTTTGATCCTGAGACCAAACAACAATCGATGACTTGGAAAAGGCCATCCTCACCGACGCCGAAGAAGTTCAAAGTCTCGAGCTCGGCGGGCAAGGTTATGGCGTCCGTTTTTTGGGATGCTGAGGGAATCATAATGGTTGATTACCTGGAAAAGGGAGCTACTATAACGGGCTCCTACTACGCTGATCAAATAAGACGACTGCGAGAAGCCATAAAGGAAAAAAGACGGGGCAAACTCCGAGTGAAAGTCCTGTTTCATCAGGACAACGCACCTGCACACAAAGCCGAAGTTGCGACGGCTGCCATTCGAGAAGCAGGCTTCGAACTGGTCGAACACCCACCCTATTCTCCAGATTTAGCCCCCAGCGACTTTTATTTGTTTCCTCGGCTCAAGGAACACCTCAGGGGCAAGAAATTTGAGGATGATAGCGAGGTTATGGCTGCTGTAGCGGCATTTTGGGAGAGCCAAGATAAAGATTTTTTTTTAAAGGGTATTTTAGGCTTAGAGAAACGTTGGACTAAATGTATCGACTTGTTAGGAGACTATGTAGAAAAATAAATTAAATTTAAACTAGAATCGTTGTTTTATTATACTCATTATCATTACTTTTTGATCGCCCCTCGTATGACAAATAAATGATGAGTTCCAGCAAAAGAAATTCTAACATTTAATTAGGTGATATTCTTACAAGAGAATAAAAGTTCTAATTTCGGTTTATAAAGCTCGTGAGGGATTTAAGGTATGGGAAATGGAGAGCTGTCTCTGCCTACTCAGTAAAAACGGCGTGAGTATGTCTACGTATGTAAAATAAGCTATTTATATGTACTAGAGATCGCGTGGTGGTCGAATTTCGACCATGGTTTATTTCATTGGCCAATATTACTTGACCTGTCATTGTATAGACTTTTGTAACATGACAGGTCAAAATATATACTGGACACTCATAGCTGTATGTACCCGTTTTTGCATTTTTTTAACTTTGTAGCAAATATTGTTCCAAAATTTTAGCATTTGTCACTTCTTCTCTGTATAAACTATAAGTGTGCGAAATTTCATACTCCTTCGTGCCATCAGCATCAATGCTGAACAGTGACCAATTTTAATAAATGACGTGCAAGTGCGTGCAAGGCAATTGTCACTCTATTTTGTTTCTTTTTTCTTTATTTTTATTTGTATTTCTTTTTTTTTAATGTTTTATCACTTTAAGTACTGTAAGCACTAACGTCACTTAAGAAATAAATACTTTTTCTTTCTTTCTTCTTCTCTTTCTGCTTATATATGGTACAGGCTCTGCCTAGTTTGGGATCAGACGGCCGTGTGTGACGTGTCTCAAGTTATTATTATTAGATACTACTCGCCACTTGCAAATAACAAGACATAACAAAGTGTAAATAAGCCATTAGGCATGTTTACAAAGTGAGATTTTAAAACCACTTTCACTGCAGAAAACAAACAATTTTATAAAAGTATGCTTGTACCCAAGCATCGAAAATACGACAAACATCTGCGATACGAGAATAAATATAAATACGAAGAACTCGGAAATTAAACTCAGGTCAATAGTTACACAGGATAGGTATTCATGTTGGTTTGCGTATTCGTGAGATATCGTAGCTTTATGTAAATTTCGCCATCTTGCCCGACTCACGCCGGCTTTGCGCTGTTTATGGAGAATTTATTCAAAACCAATACGCTTGCATGAAAATTGAACTTATTTATAGTAAGCACGTGGGTTCATATTAATTTCTTGGTTTTTATTAAATGGTTATGCATGTTACTGGAACGTGTAGTAGAAATAAATAAATTAGATTTTTATAAGAAACTAGCGGACCCGACAGACGTTGTCCTGCCTGCCTGCCTAATCTACCGGGTCCAATTGTAAATCTAAACCATTCTCGAATCTGCCTGAAGACACAAAAAAGTTCATTGAAATGGGTCATTATTCCTGTGACCCCTGTGACCCTATCACAGCGCCATCTACCGGATCCAATTGTAAATTTAAACCATTCTCGAATCCACCTGAAGACACACAAAAATTTCCATTAAAATCGATCCATCTTTTTAGGAGTTCAGGAACATGCACACGCACATAAGAAATATAAATATAAAGAAAAGCAGGACTGCTGTGTCTGTTTACTTGTTACCTTTTACAGAGAACACTGCACCATACTGAAACGCTACTTATCGTCAAGGCTCATAGTGTCGAAGTATCACTGCCACATAATATTGAAATAAAATAATGTTACAAATACATGCTCATATTTGCTAACTTGATGTTTAAGCTTCGAACCCCGGGGTCGGATTAATTATTTTAGTGTCCTCTATCAGGGATTTCTTCTTCAGGGAGTCTAGAAATCAAAACAAAACATATTTCTGCCAGTTTTTTGCGGATAAAACAGATATGAGTATATAAAAACTTGTATGAGTGTATAAGAACTAAATTATGTATACGACATTATTTAGTTCAAAATAACATGGCAACTCTAAAGAAAGTTAATTATTGCGAGAGAAAGAAAATCAGCAATACTTCTTAAATTAATAAAATTTCAGTATTCGATCAAAAATAGCAAATTCTATGTAAATGAAACATGATGTGACACACACCTTTCTGTCGCGATATCCATGAGGACCGAGATACAGAAGCCGGAGCTATGTACATGGCCTCTACATGGAAAACTTCATTCAACGTTCATTTTTATGACGGGACGTATAAATATTTTAGTATAAAACGCCCAATACGGTATTACTCGCAAAAGCAGTGGTGTCGTTTATGCATTGCGCAAAATCTTCTCGAAAGGGCTCTTGTAAATCTATGCTTAAGAAGAAAATTGTTCATAAAAAAACTACTGGGCCAAACTATGTTAAATTTTTATGGAACCAAATGGCAATTATTCCGCATCAAACTAAAGAAGAATCACCTAAATCGGATCATAAATCTCAGCGTAATCGGTGTACATACATAAAAAAAAAATCCAATCGAATTGAGAACCTCCTCCTTTTTGAAGTCGGTTAAAAAGTAGCAGTACACAAGTAGGATTGGTTGGATTATAATTAAGTAAATTAACTTCTCTGAACAGTCAAAACAAGGCTGTACATAGCCGTCTCAACGTGTACGGGCTGCGTGCCCATGTAGATAATATCTAAGACTGAAGTAAAACTAATTCCTTAAATAAACAATGTTCCAGTAGGTACTTCAAGGTAAAATTTACTTTATGTATAGTGATAAAAACGTAATCGTTCCTTTATGTTGTTGCATGTATTTCTCAGTTGTAAAATAACCGGTGTATAAGGTGTATTGCCAACCCAATAATGTATGGCAATACAATGAACAGAGATTGAACTAGTCCATGGTTTCCTTACCGAGTGCTAGAGCGAATATAATCCCAGGAACACAACATAAGAATAACCTTATTATTTTGATTTATACGGGTGTGGCTATCCCTCCTATAACTTCATATTTTTATTTACCACTTAAAGAAACCAAGAATCACTATTCTGTTTATAAACTTAGATTGTATCAGCGTTCAGAGCCTTTCAGTGTGTCCAAAGCGTCCTATTTCAAGGGAATTCCGACGTGTGGGCTGACAATAGCCACGTATTGTGTTCGTTTGCGAACGACACCGCATGTTCAGAATGCGCTTTTTCAGCATACGATATGTAAACGACATGATACCGATCTTTAAGTTCTGGCAATCAGACGTTGAAAAGTTGCTAGAACCGTCTGTCAATATTGTCCGTAAGATATCTTCTGTCAAAATAAATATTGATCACATATTACTATGTATACATATATGACACGCTTAGGCTCTTTTTGGATTTTGTCTCTATCACGAGTATAGACCATAAAGATATAAGCTAATAAAATAATACACGATTAAACTAGTCAAATGTTTGTTAGTGCTGACGTTGAGCTGACGTTATTTTATTAAAAAAACTTTCGATATTTTTCATTATTATGCACATCAACAGTGAGCAATAAAAACGAAAATAAAAACCATTTAAGTTTGGCAATGCGGCGGGCCTTGTGAGCCAGACTCGTTTGCTAACTAATTGTGATGAGGTCTTTCATGATAATATCGTATCCGTATCGTGTTGTTTAAAAGTTCAAGTTACTGTGTCAATATCGCAACTAGATCCTATTGAAAACTAGACTTGAACATGTCACTACCCAACACAGGCACAGGCATGTTTTTTTTAAACATAATTTGCCACCCTCTTAGTCCTATTGTTTTGATATCTTTGACGAAATTTTAAAATAAGTACAAAGATTAGAAAATTATCCACCACCTAGGCATGATTACGTCAGAGTAGAATCGAAGAAGATCCATAACCGTTCGGTGTTACGGACTGGCCGGGGCAGGGATGACAAGTAGCCCTCCGTCCTTCGCCCTTTCGCCACGATACCCTCTGTTAATCAGAGGGACACGCGTAAAAGCTGAACACTGAAGCCTCTGCAGAATATTTGTCGAAAGCAGCAACGCAATACTTAAAAAAAAACTCCGGATGACGATAACACAAGCCCGAAAATTTTGCACGAAAAAAAGATGAAGTCGGGTTATAGATGATGATTAACCTAAGTTTAATTATTTAAGGACTTTGGTTTCATAGAATAGCTAAAGACTATTCAATGAAGATATTATGGTGATAATTTAACTAACACGTATCTACTGGTGTTCATAGCGGCTTAACAAACGTATTGAATCGTATACAATTACCCGCCTGAATCAACGCATCAAAAGCTGCCAGCAACCACTGAACCGAAATTAAACATTAAGTCTTTGAGATTAGATCTCAAATTTCCGGTAGCTCGGTCTACGGTCTACGGTCGGGTTGACTAAGTGAGGTTGTGCATGAAAGGTTTATCAAATATGCAGGTCTCTGCGCTATTTGCGTCGAGTCTCAATCTGGAACATCCTTAATAAATGAGTTTGAATATCCCTTACTAGGGAATTATTGCATACCACTGAACTGAAACAGTTTGTATAACGTAAAGCTAAAACTATTGCATAAAGTTTATATACTTGAAAACCTAATATTTCTAGGAGTTATCAAGTTAATATTTCAGATGTTGTGAAATTTTTATTTAAGGGGGTTTAAGTATTTACAACGGACAATGACAACAGACTTACAATCACGACGAATACTGCACTACATTACCAACGTGAACCCAGTTCCAAGAACATTGAGGTAGTGGTTCACAAGACCTTAAACCTTCTAGTAGGTTCTTGAGAGTTGGTAGCGACAAGGTATAAGGTTATTTGGATGGTTTTATTAAATAATTTAACCGAACGATCTGATAAAACAAATGCTAAAGGAGAATACATTGACAACGAAAAGTACTTTTAACATTTATTTTGTCTTAGTATCGATTCCACGAACTTATTTACTTCCCTCGTAAGCGCACAACACAACTCGAACAAAAAGCTATGATTATCCCGACCAAATCAGATACTAACGAGCATCCCATTCAATATCTTGTTTTTTCACTCACTGATACAGCTGCAAAATCATAGGTCGGCGTCAGTAAAAAAGTTATCAACCGTTTTTATCTACCCTTTGAAAAATCTCTATTTCATTTGCATATTTAGTTTAAAAATAAACTCTGTGAAATCATTTGGCGCTTCTCTTTGCCATTTAAATGGATTCTTGGACAAAGATTTTAAATGTCAGCCGTTAGGTTTCAAATTTTCAATAAATAGTTTTACTAATTTTACAATAATTTTGCGTACCTATCTTTTCTATATACAGAGTGAATTTGTCATCACCATCCAATTTTTTTTAGGCCTTAGGTATCACTCCAGGACGCCATTAATTCAAAAAAAATTCTAGACAAATTATTACAAAAAAAAAAATTCATCCGAAAAATTCCCAGCAGCGTAAGTCAAAACGAAAATTTCTTTTATGCGAAGAGTTTTTCCAGTTTCGTGATCACTAAGTCCAACGTAAAAAATATTAAAGTAGGCGGTTCCGATAAGTGATTATATTAATACTTAGCGCACACGGCGTGCAGTCTGCCTACTAAAAATTGTGAGTGGTTTGTTGAAGGAAGTTTGTGATGCAAATTACTCAATATTTTTGTACTAAGTGATATTAAAACAATGAACAGGTTTCTCTTAATTTTCATGAAAGAATTTACCGTGTGAATTTGGTGATGACAAAATCACCCTATATAATTGAAAAACGTCAAAATAGACAAAGTTTGCCGTAACGAGTTTTAGTAGAGTGGTCAGTCCATACTCAGTAACAATTCAATTTAGATTTGAAATAACATTTCAGGGTAAACTATAATTGATTAGGTATTATCGGACTTGTGTTCCATCAATAAGCTATCACTAAAAAAACGTTTAAACGTAATGTTCATCTAATGATATTGTTAATAGGCACTTTCTCAATTCTTTCAAACATCTTTAGTAATTGTCTGTGATTTTCATCATTAATTTATGTTACTCTTGTGTGAAGTGGGTGAGGATAAGTTAAACCTCTTTTAAATTTCAAGTGTCTAAGTTAATAATACCAAGTATTTAATTTGACAATAGTTTCTCATCTGTAAAAACTTATTGACATCTAAATATCTTTCAATACATCACGAGAAATGAAATAAAATACAGTGAAAATTTCTTTACATAAGTACTTACGTTTCCAAATACTGGAAGACCCTGTACACCGGCTTTCTATACACCAGGAATCCATCACAGCGCTCCATGATTGCCACTTTTTACCACTATTCCACTTATAAACACTACACGTCGTTACGTAACCACCAGAAGCACTTTTCCACGTATATCATTCTACAACTATTCGTTGATGATAATATAAAATTATTCCGTAAAAAAACTTCAAGCACTGTTATATATTCATACTTGGACTTATCACTATGTTTCGGTATAAAAGTAAGGCGTTTCACTACTTAAATGTTTACAAAATTTCTAACTTTGGTCCTTTAAGGTGACTTTGTTCTAATGTAAGGCTGGTTTATTGGTTACAAGGTAAAATATTTGGTAAAGAAGCACTTATACTTGTCTAAATATTACAAATTTAACGCCTGATAGGCGATCACAGTTCACATTTGCATTATTTTAACAATTTGGCAAAATTTTACGGTCAGCTCCTGGAAAAAAAATACATCATGGAGTTTTGCGTAAAGGTTTGTAAATAGCTTTTATTTCCTCAAAAGACGCAGAACAAATCACTATCGAATGTCGAGCCTACAAAAGATTTTGCGAACACGCTTCACAACGCGAATGGTAAAAGACATGGCTTCGAGAAATCGAGACTACCCTTTTCATTATAGACATGTCAATAACTTCCCCTTGAACACTTTCAGAGTCACGTCAGTTTGATATAAACACACACGAAAACAATTTTTTCGAAGTTGTAGAAATGATATAAAGATGATATTATATTTTGTGATAAATGAGGTCTCATAAATCGTTTACAAGGATGTTAAAAGATTCGCTGATTACTTGTCGTATTTTGATGTTATCAAATTCGAAAAATTATTGTTTAAACATAGGACCACGAAGGTATGATCAACTTATGGAATGTAATGAGAAAAATAATGATTTTCAGAAAAATCTATAAAAATACAAAATAACTCATAAAATCTTCTAAATTTTATTTCAGAAATATGCTATAGTTTGTAATGTAAACATAGAATCGTTTCTAGAAATTTCGAATTAATCAGTCAAATTAATTTTAAGAAAATATGTAATAACGTGCACATTATCATTTAAACGAAAGTACTGACAGCAGCGTCCTGTTGCGACCTATTGTTCCGGCTGCGATAACAAACAACATCGGAACATCGTACTACTTAAACCCTGATACTAAACGAAGCTAGATGATTCTTTTTAAACTTTAACGACTTACATGCATATTAGATGTATAAATAGGGACTTAATCGCGATAATACTTATAAGATAGGTACTTAGATAATTATATTAAAAAGGGAGATGTATCTAAGTCATAGAAATGTTTTTAACGACTATCTAACAAATATAGATTAATGTCACAATAGTTGAATTAATCAAAAATACATACTAATATGTATCACAGAGGATTACTAAAACGTTCACATACACTCTCAAATAAATTGACTAGCCCCGACTTCAAACTCTGAACTGAAAAGCGTATACCTAATATCCGCACAATAATGCGACTGGAGCTTCATGGATATTACCTAACTTTTTTCTTGATTTGTACAACGAATAGGTGTAACCTGACAATAATATGCTCTTTAATGCCGCGTTTCGTTCGTAAAAATTTCATTGAAAATTCAACGAAATTTTTACCGTCCGTAAGCAAAACGAATCGTTTCTTGTTTATTGGAACGCGGCATAAATCATGCATTTCTAAGCTATTCATCTTTTAAAGTTATGGTAATATTGCTTCAGCGTTGAAACAAAAACAATGCAACAAAACCTACATGCTTGTTAGTTCTCTATAGTTTTTACATCTTAAACTTATAAAACTTTCTTTAAGAAAACCTCCGAAGAAATATCTACTCAGCATTGCAATACTAAGTTTAACAATAGTGATATTATAAAAATGAACAGCATATAAAACTGAACTTTCCATAAAACAAGTTTCTCGAATTTCACTGTAAGTAATTTAAAAGGCGAGTAATTATGGCCATGGCATGTGAAACCAGCACCGTGTGTACACATCGAGCATCCAGGCCCGACTGACCAATAATCGCGACATGCATTCTGTATCCCAAATATGCGTACGCGCCGCCGGAAGCAGGTGCCACGTACGCCACCTGTCCTGAGGCGAATACCAAAAAGACGTTGGAACAATGACCTGTCTGGACAGTTACTTATAATAATTAGTACTTATTTTGGCATCGAAATATTTAAAGGGCTATCTATATAGAGTAACCAGCCCGTTACCAATACAGTTAAGGTTTTAGTTTCAGAACTATTTTGAACCTTTTGCATATAACCTAGTTATCGTTGTCACCGAGATCAATTTGCTGGTATTCGCTATTCTTGGGTGATAGTCGTGGGGACTGGAAGGTTTCGATATCGTGATCTTACTTATTGTATTAGTATTTACTTTAAATATGGTCAAAATTTTAGTTGTGCAGTTCCTTTAACCTGCTTTTATTTAAATAAAAGTTACTAGACGCTACCGTCATATTAAAAGCGGAGTTGCAGCGCCTTACATGTGATTTTGTTATCATTAATGCCTAGTATCATGAGGATTGGAATAAATGGCAATTGAAAAAGAGTTACCGAATTTTATTGCAAGATTCTTCGCAATGCAATAAAGCGTATTGCATTGCGAATCTGACAGCAAATGTTGCAGCACATTAATCGCATACCAGGATAGACTCGGCGAGTTAAAGTTTTTGCGCTTTCATTTATTATTGCTGTTGATGAATATATCTTTAACTTTATTTACTTTTTATCGCAAGTAATAATTTACAGTAATTCTGTCTGTTTGGCTGTATTGGTCAACTCAGATTGAGCGACAAAATGCGCGAGCACTTTTAAAATGTGAATAAATATTAACTTTATTCCATTAAAACAGAGCTGAAAATCGTATGCAAGTAGTATTATCTGCGTAGTATAATAATAGTAGTAATATACATATATACGAACACTCGGGTTCTTCTTCTGCTAGTAGCAGAATAACTGCCAAATCCCCATCCGACATTAATTTAAAAAATATAACTAATGTTCGACTATGTTCTCTGAATATTGTGCACTGGCTTACTAACCACCCGTTCAAATATCTGCGATTGCTCGAGCATACGCGTTACTGCTTGCAACATACTCGGAGCATTTATTCGCTCTATCTGAGTTTACCCTAAAGTATTATTTTACGTGAAACAACCTTGGTCAATGAAATTTGATGTGGTCATAACTTGTCATAATTGTGAGCACATTCGCGCACATAATCACCATCTAGCGAGCAGAGTCACGATGGTAAACTTGTATTTCTTATAACAACAATAGAGTTATTTGGGTTGTGAATGCATGCGGCAGCTTGTCGATAAATATTTGACTTATTTACCGTACGAGAGTGTTGTTTACATGAATATTTATTTGCTTCCAAAACAGGTGGTAATGGATTGTAAATATCCAGGTGTCTTGTTATGTGATTCCTCCTCTGAGTATCAAACTTAAATACTGTGAACTAGTAAATAAACAAAAAAAATATATTTACACAATAAGGTTTTTTACAGTCATGGCTACTATACAGCAAACAGTTGCCGGCACTCGGTAATCGGCCATGCATACAATACAGCAAGACAGTAACGCACTTAAGCTTATGGATTCTTCAAGAGTCTGGTCATAGACAGAAACAGTAATGCGACTCTTTTTTTTGATAACGGACATGTATGCAACCTTTTTTTTTGGTAACGGACATATATGCGACACTTTTTTTTGGTAACGGACATATATGCGACCCTTTTTTTTTTGTAACGGACATGTATGCACCCTTTTTTTTTGTAACGGACATGTATGCGACCCTTTTTTTTTTGGTAACGGACATGTATGGGACCCTGACCTGCTCTAGCTATTGCTTACGCTCCCCGATCCGTTCATATAAGCAATATCTCTTTGTTTCTAATGCCTTCCCTTGTTACCTATCTTTCCTATTCAATAGACTCCCAATTTTCCATTTAATTCCCAACGTGCCCTGTTGATTGCAATAGGCTTGCCTCCAATTAAGTAAGTAAAAAATAACTCCTAAACAATTTTCCCCTAAACAACATGGCAGTATCTATTTCCCTTTAAATTAAGAGGAAAACCGCAAGTTGGCAACACTGACGAAAACTTTAATGTTGAAGTTTAGATGTGTACGTGTACAGCATTAGAATGGGTAGCTAATAAATCGGTTCCGTGTACTTCATATTGAATAACTTTCGTTAGTAATTGGGTATCACCACAAAATGGAATGACTTCAACCCGCCGCAACGCCGATTTGAAATTTAATTAAAAGTGTTTTGGTTATTACTTACAGTGTAATGAAACAACTGTATAGATAATTCATTACTCTCTGAGTTACGGTAAAACATATTAATTTAATTAAAGTCAGTATAGCCACAGTGGGTGACGTCCAACTGCTTCCAGAATCCACTCCATGTTAGATTCTAATCAACCATTTCAAATTAATATTGATCCGATTGATTTAGTGATACAACAGTAATGAATAAATAAGACGGTAATGGTATACTTTATTTTATAGTTTGCCGGAATATTTACCACCAGTGGAAGTGAAAAAAATTAAGGACGTTTGGACAAGGCAAGAAGAAAAGTTAGATACAGAATTTCTAATACTTTAATTATTAAGTTTACTGAAAGCTGTAAATTATTTATTAACAACTAGCTGCGCCCCGCGGTTTCACCCGCGTAAGTCCCGATGCCGTCGGAATATCGGGATAAAAAGTAACCTATGTGTTAATCCAATCCAGGTTTACATCTATCAGGATAACAAGTTTCATCGCAATTGGTTCGGTAGTTTTTGCGTGAAAGAGTAACAAACATCCATACATTCACACTAGGCCTGCCATCACTTAAATTGCCGACGCCGGACAAAAACTTAAAAAAATCCGGACTTATAGGTGAAATTAGATTCTTTCCCTCACACCTTAAAAAAAAACGCCGATTCCATTTAAATTTTTAGCTTGTTAACGATTCATCTAACAACTATAATTGTCCCTAGGCACTGAGTGTCCAGGGTTTTACCCGGACGCTTTTTGAAAACCCCGCCCGGACGCTCCCCGGACGCCCTCTAAGCTAGGACAAATCCGGGGAAATCCGGACGGATGGCAACCCTAATCCACACATCCATACATCCTGACAAACTTTCACGTTTATAATATTAGTAGGATATCTCAATGTGTAAAAAATGTAGCATTATTTTATGACTAGGATTTTTATTTTATTTCAATGCGATAAGAATCTAACCAACGAAAAAGAATACCTAATCAATATAATGTTTACAATATCTAGTAACAAACGTTCAAAAAAAACAGGCAAAATTCAAAACATTCAACAAAGACGATTTAAAACGTTTAGAAGTGAACCTTTTACGTCTATATTCATAAGTTTGAATAAACTATAACGTACGTACGTAGTACTTAACTCAGGAACAGTTTTAAGTAATAAGATATGAAAACATGCCAAAAGCTAAAAGTATGCCATATAAACTGACTCAGAATCCAATTCGAACAGAATAAAAGCTCAGACGGAAGACGGTGATGCACTCGTGCGCTTTTAGGAAAACGGGTCACGAATATACCAAAAAATTTACATTTAATAACGCGCCAAACAATGTTAGTGCTTGTTTGTACAAAACTAAAAATTTGTGGCAGATAATTCGCCGCCCATTTAACAAACTACATTTTCTATGCAAACAAGTAGGTTGGTAAACAAGCACACGGCTGTTATGAAAAGTGGTTTTTGGTGCCTGTAAATACGTGTAACACAAGTGAAATCAATAGAGCGTGGCCAACTTTATATCCCCTGGAATTTTGGCAACCCCTTTTGCCAAAATAAACAAAACACTACGCAATTAGTTTCCTTTATTTGTAGAGCTGTTTTTTTTCATACATATAAATTATTACATAAAAATACATTTTTAAATAAAATTTCAGGTATGATATTTGAAGCTGTGATATGTCAAGCATCCATAGGCTACCATGACCGTTTAACATGATGTGATCTTTCGATTACAGTCCTGTCGATACCTAAGAAACCTTAATTTTTTATTTCAAATTTCCTTTTAAGAGGAACTTCTATAATATGACAGTGAATTAGACAGTATATCCATTTTAAATGTTAAGAACTGACGGAAATTATTATTGTATAGATCAAGTTTTCGGTAAACTAAATTTAGCTACTGTCAACTCATGTTTAATGTCGTAGTGGGAAGTTGTTTGGAATCACGCTCGCTCTATTGTGTTTATAAAATTGACTTTAAATTCCCAAGTGTCATCCAATTTCATGGCAAATTGCTGCAGGGTCAACTCTTTAAGCTTTACAACGCTTTAATAAATATTTATTTCTACGAAAAGCTAAAGGTTAAGGCTGAAATTAATTAGAAGAAAGAAGAAGAAATCTTACGACATTTACTTAGAATTTTTTCTTTCCTATTATTTAAAAAAACATATAATTATTTATATGGAATAGCAAACAGTTACATATTACAGAATACAAGGTAACATGAACAATTAAAATATAGACAAATGTGCACTTACACTGTTATCCACAGAATAAATAATGGACAGTTTTTAAATATTAACTATTAATATTACCGGTAGGTAAAAAACAAATTAAACAAAATCCTAATGAGCAGAGTTTTTGAGGGTAAAATCCGTCCTGTCGTAATTACTAATAATTACTAAGTGTTCTGGAACGACATTTTCAAATTTGGGAAAATCTTCACTTTTGGGAGAATCCGTCAGTACAATGGAATAGTGGAAAAATCAACGCCTAAAACCTTCCAACTTTTAAGAGTGTAAACATGCGAATACAAGAATAATATGTAATAAATATGAAAACAAAATATTTAACCATGAGTGGTCATATGGCAAATCAAAGTTTCTACGCAGAACCGACCCTAATTCAAACTTTTCCGGTTTTCCATGGCATAGATGCTAATGTCTATACTCCTAAACACTAAAGAAGCCTCTCTCATCAACATTCGACTTAACACGGTTGTTTAGTATTTATATACGATCTAGCAATTAAGTTTGTACCTCGTTGTGCAAATAGCAATCAGCCATGAGATAGTTAATGGCGTGGTCAAGATCGGTTCATTCGAGTTCAACCCAACTTTGTTACATCATGCTCAGTATCTTCACTGGATATATATTATTTCTACAAAAGGATCACCTCCCTCATATTTGAGCGTCGAAATGCCGTCCAACTTATTATTTTAACACACACTTCTAAAAATAAATACGATATGTAAGATTTCAGCCATTCAGCATCTTCAGCAATTTTGCTGTAGGTTTTAAATTTATGAATTTGTGGGGAAAAATTGAGTAGGTTTCATCCGTTATTAATCAACCAAAATACAAGTTTTTGTTTGCCGTTTAATAGTTGTCCACAATATATGTAAAAAGCGACATAAACGGTGGGATATGGACCCTCCGCATCTAACACTTTACAAAAAGTAAAACACAAACCAGAAAAACCCAAGTTAAAATATCACCTTAATATCAATGGTCGTCCAATTTGCACCTACGTAATAAATTAATTGCAATAAAATGCTGATTAAGGCTGGCGTAATGTTTTATATTTTTATAACGTATAAAATAATCAACCCAACTTGTACAAATTATCGCCGAACACGCAATATCGCACCCCAATGAAATTATTTGGGTTGTAAGAATGTTTCATCAACAAGAAAAAGCAGTAGGTATATCGAAATAGAGAAATCGGTACATTTTTCTTATATATTTCTTCTTTCCCTGTAATATTAAATTAAAAATAATTCAGTAAATTAAGATTATTATTAGAATTGTATAAGTATGTACTAGTAAATCTTGAAGTTTAAAGAATTCCGATGCTAAGCTTAATTAGCTTTTTCCAATTCATTTTTCTCAATTTTGAACACGAAAACGCTGTGCTATTGATTCTAGCCTATTAATTCAAGTACCTATTCCTTTATCACCCAACAAACAGACAGTATACGAAACGAAATAAACCACCCAAAGAGAACCTATTCAAAAGTCAGACAACATGATGAATGGCAATCATAACTAATTTTAGTAAACTTGGCGTTGTAGCATAAGTTACCGGGAAGCAAACTGTTTATAGCTAACTTTTAAGGGGTAACTTGTTTGCCAGTTCCAACTAGTACAACATTCATTAATTTTGGGTTTTTAGAGGGGTCAATAGTAACAACTAATATTACTACTAAAGCGAAAAATCAGTGACAGAATGGTAACATAACATTTTATTTATTAAAAATCATTTAAGTAACGCTGTTTCAATTAAAAACAACTTGAATATCATAAGGTATTTTATTGAAATAAAGAATCCAATTTAATATTATTACAGACGTCAGACTTGCGTTTATAAATTAAATTATTCGCTAAATTGAGATCGAGAACATATTTTAACAATTACTTTTTAAACAGCATTTCTTCAATTATGTTATCTTGCTGACACAAAAGTCTGTATACAAGTTGATAAACACTGGTATGTATGGCAAACAGTTGGAAACAAACTATTAGACAAACGTTGTTCTGTCCTTGCTATCTTTAATTAGAACCCATTCCGCACTTCATAGTTCAACCAGTAAAACAACGTCACGGCGTCTACCGATCTGTTAGGTCAGTGACCTAGCTTAATAACTAGCTATTAAAAAACATCCTCCCTTCTTACAAGCGTTGAACTTAAAGTACAGCAAAAGTCAATTTAGCAATACAATCTATTAAAGAAAAACGTCTGCCAGTAGACCAGCTGTATATTGATTTGCTATTTTATTGATGATGATTTTAAACGATCTCCTTCTATCTTCTCCTAAGACATTCTTGTGCGCACTGTGCGTACAAGAATGTCTTAGGTATTTCATGTTCGAAAGGCCGTTCATTTCAAAACGCCGCAATTCCGACGACACACATGTTAGACACACAAATACACTCTGTAATTTAAACTTAGAAAGTTGTTCAACAAACTTACCTGTAAAGATATTCTTAAGAAGGATTAAACCTTGTGTATATACGGTGGAATGAGTAGTTGTGGTTAAATATTGAACAAAAAACACAGCCAGACTCGTAACAACTGTGCTGTATATCATACACCTATCCCATTGTCATCATTACACTGGGGTTGCCAACCTTTTATATTTCAAATACCCTACTTTAGTTTTCATTACAAGTCGTTTGAAAAATGTAGTAGTGGTAAAATAAGAATACCATATGTTTCACATTAGATTACATTTTAGTTTATACATACATATAGGAGTATTTTCGATGCAACAAGCATAAAACTTGTTTTGAAAATTAAACTGTTAATTATTTGAAATTGAGTGCAGAGAATAACCTGCGCCATACATAGCGTAGCGTAAGTGAAGCGGCTCATCAGTATGTGGGCAACGGTTTCCTCCGCGTTGAGACATCCTCTGCAGAGAAGGCTGTTCGGCCCATTGATGGTGAATATATTTAGAGCCAAATGGCCGGTAATGGTTGTTTACAACTATTCGGATGTCGTCGGTAGTCGGTTGAGACTAAGCAGTGTACAAGTTAAACCGCCTGGAGAGCAGCACCCTCTGGCCACCATCCCTCTCGTTCATATTATTTATTTACTTGTACACATATGTTGCATGCAGTCGATCTTTATGCTGGCGAGTTTAGGTTTGTCAAAGGAACCTTGAATGTCAATGAAAGTTCCTAAGGTTGACCTTTTGAATTTTGAGACAACAGAATTTTAGAATGCCAAAATAAAGGTTTAAACGAATTACCAGCTTATTATCTCTCATTTCTAAGTGAAACCACTAATATTGAAATTCAACCTGTATATGCCCAGTAGGACACAACCTACAAATATAGGGTACAAAATCAGGGGAGCTAAAGTCACGGATCTTTGGGCACGTGGCTAATATGTCGGTTATTAGCCACGTGGCACGTGCTACGGCTGCCATAATGTGAAATGTCACGATATGTCGTTACAGCGTTGCCAGATGGACCGATTAACACGTAGCTTTTTCATTAGTCGATCCGCTTTGAACCTTTGCGATTCTATAATTTTTTATTCCTTTCAAGCTATCAAAGCTGTTTATTACATTACCATTTTTTGAAGTATTAGAAAAAAAAATACATATAGCGTCGACCCTGGATAATTAAGAAAAAAACAAAATAAAGATTCGTGTTTCACCCTCAACGAATGTCATGTACTAACTGGCAACTCATTTAATGCACACCTGTAAACTCCATCCAGTCGCAGTAGGTATATTATCATATGGTATGGTAGATAATGTTAGGTAATTACAAGTTTTGAGCTATGTATTATGGTATAAAATATTAATTTATTTTCACCATAATATAAAGGCAACAAAACCTACGCATAAAACATCTAAAATGAGTTTTCATTTTCTTATAAAAGCAAACTTCATTCCGCAAACCCTTCAGATTTTCCTTTACAATTCTCGTCATGCGACACTGGATCGTATCGGCGTCCCCAGGGAGTCGCTCCATCTCCGATAATATAGTACATTCCTCAGAGAGCTGCCAGGCATGAACAATAGCGGGTCAATAACGGAAGTGCTTCAATAATATCATTAGTTAACTTTGTTTTGTTGATTATGTTAATTGAAAAATTAAATTTGCATGGCATTTCCATAGTGTTACACATTTAGGGCAATTAGTGATACACTTTTGAAATGCATATTTATGAGTTAGAGTATAGAAAATAAATTTCACTTAACCTTTGCACCTAAGAGACATTCCATATTGCATTATCCAGTTGGCTGTGTAGAATACATCTTTTAATTTTCTCATTACTTGCTTAGCATTGTATATCTCCAAGGTGGCAATACAATTGTTCAATCTCATTATTAGCAATAGGTTCTGTGTTAAGCTCGGACAAAGAGACAATTATTGCAGGTCACCTGGTGGAACGTGACTACCGCCGCTCATGGGCACCTTAAGTCACAAGTGCGTTGCCGGCCTTTGGGGTGGGAGTAGCGTAAGGGGAGGGAGAGGGAAGGGTTAGAGCCTCCGGTAACCTCACTCACTCGGCGAAATACAACGAAAACATTACTTCACTGATGGTTTTCTGTGAGGTCGTGGTATCACTCCGGTCGAGCCGGCCCATACGTGCTTTAGCATGGCTCTCCCACAGTAATTAAAAGACAGAGATTTCTGAATAAGATGCGATCGGCAGGGGAAGTTCTCTGACTACAGACCACGCGGCGCAGCTGATCTACACTACTGACATTGTTATTTTGCAGCTCGTAAGTAGGGTGGCTAGAACTCCATTTGAAATTGTTGACAATGCACAAGTGATAGTTTACAGTCATCGGTAATCGCTAAATATCTGGAAGATCGTGTGCTTGTTTTCGAGTTTAGTAGGATATATTAGTTTCTACTAAGATAGTTATAACATATGTAGTTGTTAAAGAACACATCCAACCGCTACGAAACTCAATCTATACTTTGATAAAAATTTCAAAACACGTAGCAAATTAAAATTCATATCATTATTATGAATATTAGAAATAAACGGATATTCTGAAACGTCACGTGTGTGATACACGTGCGACCTAGTAAAGTGATCACCTAACGGGATCTTAGAATTGAACCCTTCCGCCTTATTAAACGGATACTAACAAAAGAACAACACAAAAACATACTTCAGCGCCATCTAGAGAAGACAAACCGAACTGCATAGTAACTATTAAACCTGTATCGCATATTAAATGTTTTTGTGCCCATCATATTTATAATTTTCCAATATCAACCTTTGGGCCGCAGTCCGCCAGCACAACCACCTAGCCTGGATGGAAGATCCTCCCTTTGTGTTGGAGAGACATAACCGTTCCTCCACAAACGTATCTTCTTCATTGTTTTGGAATAGTTTAATTCTAGTACCTTGGAAGGATATATTCTACAACAAACATTTCTTTAAAGGATTAAAGAGCTCGCTCCGAAAACCTACCCGAATAGGGATATCCTAACCCTACAGAAGACAGTAAACCAGAAAAAGTAAGCAGTCTAACAACATCATTTTATAAACTTGCCGTTATGGTCTGTATTGAGAAATGAAAAAGTCGTAAATATACCAATAACCGAGTAACAGGGAGTAACATTGACTTTAAATCAAAGTCTGTTTATAGACGAACTTGGCACATTTGATATTCAAATAGACTATTAAATTCAATAGCAGCATCGTAAAACAACATCATTAAGAATCAGTTCAGGACTGTTATTAAGCACGCTACCTTTCACATTATTCGTTATGTGATTTTCCTTATAACTTTTCGACTTAGTCTTATGATCGGCTGCATTTAAACGTTTATGTTATAAGTGCAGAACCTTTTCCAACAAAACAATTTGTTTGATCGATCCATTAGGAATCAGCGAATGTTGTATTCGTACACAACTAAAGAAAAAGGTTACTCCTGATTCAGTTGCGACAATAAAAGATAAATCTAAGCCATACAGAATTGATAACTCGTAGTCTTTGAATGAAATGATTGTTTTTATTTTATTTAGGCCTTGGTTTATGGGCTCCAATACATTTTTATGACTTATGGAATAGTCCAATTAGATCTAGCATAGCTTTTAGTCTTATTTTGTAATTCTACTCGATAGCAAATGGATTAATTATGTAAAAATTCAAATTTGATTGAAGCTAAATCGTTTTACACTTTACATTTTTTTAACGGGTGGTTACCCCTACGTGTCATCAATTCACCGGGGCTAAACGGTAAGGTGGTAAGTCGGACTCAAACAGATTAAAACCACACGGTGTTTTGTCCCGGAGTCTTATTGTCAGGGCCTTAGGTGTATCCTCGTAAGGAAATAAATGAGAACCCCGGCAGACTTTTGTTGTTGTTCAACAGGCGATCCCACTATGGTGTGCGAGGGGCTTTCCCCCATCTCTTTCAGATAGGAGCGCGCGGAATTTGAGACACATCATTTCGTCGCAAAACGAAGCGGCGATATCCCACGCGCACCCCACAATGGTCTCCAGCGAGAGGCTACCCACACCCAAGGTCATCGCGAGGTTAGCACGCTGCTGCACCCACGCAAAGCACTCTAGCTGAGTAGAGCGCGGCAGCTTCCGCAGTGGTGGCACACAGACGTTGGCTCCCAGCCTATCCGACACAGATATTTACCAAAACAGCCGTGTCCATAAATACCTGCGTCATCTGATAGGAAAGTGCGCCATGTCGCCTCTCCAGCCTCCATGACGGGCCTTATCGCCACAATTGTTGCCCCTACATATATAATACTAGCAATACCTGGCACTGCTACTGTAATTTGCAAAAATACTATATTTGCTGTATGAAAACTTTCTCCACACGTATCGCTTATTTGACCGGACCTTTTTACATTGTACTTTGTGTTTTATACATTTAACTACGTAAGTGTGTAATGTAAGTAAGGAAGATGACAATACAATGTCTGTAAATAAGCTCACAAAGGTTCAGAGTAAACGACACGTTAACTATGGGTGTGCACATAACGACCCTACTATTTTGCCAACTGCTAGGGTTGTTGGATTTCAGTAACATTCTAATGTATGACGTCAATTAATAGAAAGAACCGTTGGCGCTAAGTTATCAGTCTGAAAAAATTGTAAATCTGATCATACCAATCTCGATCGGTTACCCAACGTTTCGATCGAATAGCACCAATCACGATCGATAAATTCAATTCTCGCACTAGGTAAATAATCTTAGTAACTGAGTATAAAACGGAGAAAACCTCTGAAGAATAACTACAAGTTCTGCACTGCAAAGCTCTCGAGGACAGAATAAATAAAATACCTATTATCCCACAATAACAGTTTCTTTCAACAATAAATTATTATTTAAAACTTTCCCAGGCTAAACGGAAAGGTCCTTAGATCCAATAAATAGTAGTTACGGCGACAGGGAAGAAAAACAAAAGCAATAAACAAACACACCTTTTCTCATCTGAGAAAAGTTGTACAAATGTGGGTAGATGAAAATAATAGAGAAAAAGTAATCGGCAAATGGAATAACTGATTGTATTGCTGGATATAACGCTTTTCGGACGCTAATGTTACTGTTAATGTGTGTGTGTGTATGTTACTAATATTGTGCAAAAAAACTCTGTAACGTAGAAGAAAGTTGGTCTTATTTTAATAATTTTTTGTTAAAAGTTTTTTATCTAATAAATAGTACTAGTGACGTGGTAAGGTAGATAATTGTTTGTGTTAAGACTGTTGGGGTTTAAACCCGCAATAAGCAGAACACAACAACAACCTTTAGCAAATAATATTTATTTGTAAAATGTTTAAAGCCATATATTCCAAATATCTGTAGTTATGTGTATAGGGCGGGTAACAATTGGCAGAAGTGAGTCGTGTTGAGACCAACCCTAAACGGCTATTAAAAATGATACATGCATGATCTCACGAAGACTGAAGTTCACACGGGATGACTCGTCGATTGGAAACAATTGTTCCTCACCGTTAGACTATGTGATATATCATTTAATCTTGTACGGTTCTGTCAATGGCGTGCATTCACTGTTACACATTGTCCCGGTAACAGTAATAAAAAAAAAACAGTCAGTCGTAGGACTGCACGTCAGAAGTGAAAACATAACTTCACAATGTATTTGCATATACATACACACACACATCTGTATATATATAATTAGGTTAAAATAAAAAGTAGGTAAAAACATATCTAAATGTATACATAGGGTACACTGGAAGTTCTGCGCTCCTGGCAGCTCATAAATTTTTGAATTTCGAATGTTATATTTTTTTAAATTTAAGAAACTTGGCTCCGTCTTACGAATTTTCGATCAGGTCACGTGTCCTGACGCGAGTTTAACATTTTTTACCCATCCCAAAAAGTGCACAACGCCGCTAAAGAAGTTTTCACTTCAAAAATATTTAGGGTTAACTTAACAGAAAAATTAAAGGCTGTCTTGTTGTTGCAGTGAAATAAGTCAC
This sequence comes from Euplagia quadripunctaria, assembly GCA_963859945.1. NCBI lineage: Eukaryota > Metazoa > Arthropoda > Insecta > Lepidoptera > Erebidae > Euplagia > Euplagia quadripunctaria. Next base: position 8,978,313 of record OY982581.1, on the reverse strand, counting down.
AAGCTCAAACATGCAGAGGTAATTAGTGAAGGTATTGAAGTAATAGACGAAAAATATGTAACATTCTTTTTATTATATATATTCTCCTTAATATATAATGTGTAAAAAATTCCACTCTGTTACATATTATATTCATATTCTTGGTGCTTAGCTAGACTATAAAATGTTTGAGATACGGCACGGTTGTGTCGAAATATATGGCCATCGGGAAGAGCGTTTATTACTTGTACTTTACCTATACAATGTTATACGTGGTAATTCGTTCACATTGTGTGGCAAAGTATAAACTGCCGTCAAAGTAATATAGAAAGAGAGGCAATATGATATTGCGTACTATTTTATCATCAGTTCTGATTTATAACATCAAAGCCATAGCATTATACATATAGATAGATAATGCAAGTGCACCTAACACAACACTCAGTTCACCCTCGCACGGTAAAAGACGAAGAACTCAAAAGGCTCCAACTATTTAATCAGTTATATTATATTCTTATTACACTTATTTTATTTTATTTACTAGCAACCCGCCCCGGCATCGCACGGGTAGCAGAGACATCTTCAACAATCATCATCATATTTCAACCAATTTACACAAAAACTTAACAAATTATACACCTAAACCTTCCTCATGAATCACTCTGTCTATTGATGAAAACCGCATGAAAATCCGATGAGTAGTTTTTCAGTTTATCGCGAAAAGACAGACAGACAGACGCGACGGGGGACTTTGTTTTATAATAATAAAAATTATATGTAGTGATTTAAACTTTTTTACGCTGTTATTAAAGATAATGATGTAAATAACGTTTTGATATAATATTCGTCGTTATTTTAAATTGTAATTTTTAAAACCATTACGAATACCGGGCTTTCAGTATTTACAGTTAAACACAATTGCGGATAAAAAAGCATTTACGTGAAATCTACCCTCATTTCCTTTATTGAACCATAAATTTCACAAACAAACGATAAAGCATTTTTCACTCACTTTACATAGCCATTGAAAACTTGTTCCATACCGCCAATGCCAGCCAACGGCATACAATACAAACATGCTGTGTTAATTTACGGTGTAACCGAGCGCTGTTGGCGGCACTAATTGCTACTTTCATCAAGTTGTGTAATTCGCGTCAAATTTGTTAAATATATCTTTAAGGAAATGAATGTTGATGAATATGAAACGGGTACTGCATGAACTATGCATTTAGGAGGTATTTGAAAATGATGTCTACTTATACGGGAACTGTCAGATGAGTTCCATTAATTCACCTATCAGATCGTCGGTCGTTAAACTCGTTTTTCCTGCTGATGGTTATTGCTAGGGTTAGATAAGATTGCAAGTAATTACATATGAGTACTGGTTAGCAAGTAAGAACTGCCAACAAATGATTTTGGCAAAGGTTTTCAATTCATTCATTCAATGTTTCGCAAAGGACTATAATTTTACGCTTTATAGGTGGAGGATTACATGAATGTAAGGTACAGTGCTTCGGTCTGTGTTTAAAAATTCAAAATTTGCACTGATCAATTCAGAGTTGCGAAAGTAGGATCACTTAGTCCTGAAGCACCCTTGAGAACTCGAAGGAACTGAGTAACCTTATTTCGTATTTCCTAAAGTGAGATAGGTAGTTTGAATTCGAACCCACGCGGGCAAGTCATATGAGTTAGGCATTACATGAAAGCTTGCGGTGAGGAGGCGCTCCTGTGCTGCTATCCTTCTCTGGAGTGGAGAAAGAAGTTCCACGTAACACCAGCGTGTGCAACCTCTTAACAAATATTTTTAAGAAGCTATGCGTTTAAACAAATAATTCATTTATTAAACGTTAAACGTATTTCCCAAAAAATCTGATAAAGGAAACAGGTCGGAATAGTATTATACTGTAACTTATAACTTAAATTATGGGAAGTTTCTGTATATTTAGAATCTAGACACATCCTATACCTGTGTAGCGAACCAGCATAACTATTCTAATTGCATGATTAGCAAACTGTTAGATTCCCATTAGCCTAACAAACAAAGAAATCAAGAAGAGATTTCATTAGAACTGTGCACAAATCCCAGCGTTGCTGTATCGGTAGAATGGGCACGAACAATGGCAGCAATTTGCCATAATTACGCCAGCAGAGACTGCGTTTTAAGTTACCTGCAGACAACCATAAACGAAGAAATAATTCACTATGAAAGGAAAACTTTCTCGTGGGACAGATTGCTCCATTTGCTATTTCGTTTCATTAATAGTTACTCACAATGAGCCAGGCCCTTTAATTAGGACAACATTATTTTGGTTGAATTTGATATGAGATAAATAGGAATTGACACCATAAGACCTGAAGATGTTACGTCTTATGTTTTTTTACTTGATTAAAAAGTATCATTACTGGGTTAACCACACATGCAGAATATAATACAGCTAATGAGCTGTATTATATTCTGCATGTGTGCAGTCAATTCAAACATTTTTGTAAAAATAATGTATTGTTTCCATACAACCATTGAACCGCCTCCTACCTTCACGGTCAGATACCAACTAAGCCTATAAATACTTTTTAAGATATATCTATCCAAACACTAAAAAAGTTATATTTAAAGATAAGAAGTGCCTATGTCTACCTCTCGGCTTTATCATGACGACCTCCGTAGTGACATATTATTGCGATATACCTAATTAAAATTTTAGCTTTATATTAATTAAAATTATTCCTGTATAGATGTAGGTAAAAAAATCGACGAAAAATGGCGGTGTAAGATACCACTTCAACAGTGCTGTGAATTGCTAGTTAGGGTGCGGTTGGTCCATTACAACTAAGGCTTGCGACGCTCTTGCGACTAATCGACCGCATTTACGCTCAGTTTGCTCTTGCTCAACTGTGCCCTAACTTCAGATTATTGTAAATAGTAGCTTAAAATTCTATTGCTTGTATAGTTTAGTTTAAGAAGTAGTAGTTGTTTAAAAATCCATTGTTGACCTGAATTCTAATTTTCCTTTACGTTTTACAGAAATTGTTGCGATTAACTTCGCACTGTGGCACTGTGCCCTCAAGTATGAGTTTTTATATTTGGGGACAGCGCCTCTGGGTTACACAAACAACAATAACGGAAAGACAGGATGCATTCTGCAAGTTTTTAAGTACTCATGTTTTATTTTACTAATACAAAAGTGTTACTAGTTAGAAACTAGATGGCGCTCTTTTCATTTCATTCGAAACGTAGTGGAGTAAAACGTAAAACTCATACTAGACCCCCGAAATCCACATAACGGAGAGTGGACACGTAAACTGTAAAAACTCATATTTATATAAATAAACATTTCTAGTGATAAAAATATATATCATTATTTATCTTGTAATTGTCATCTCATAATATGTAATGTCAAAGCTAGGATAACAATTATTAATATAAAAACTATTAATATAATTTAAAAATAAATTTTAGCTTAACCAGTAACGTTTACTGGTATATTATTTCCAATTGCAAAATTTTCCAACCAACAAATCAAGTGTAATAATTAAAGTTTTTTTTTTTATGGTATGGGGGCAAACGAGCAGACGGGTCACTTGATGGTAAATGACTACCGCCACCCATGGGCACCTGTAACTCGAGAGTCACAGGTGCGTTGCCGCCCTTTAAGGTGGGAGTAGGAGAAGAGGGGGAGGAGGGAAGAGTGGGGGGAGAGGGGAAGGACGGGAATAAGGGAGAGGGAAGGGTTAAGGCCTCCGGTAACCTCACTCACTCGGCAAAATGCAATGCAAGCATTGCTTCACTGCCGGTTTTCTGTGAGGCCGTGGTATCGAGCGGAGTCGAGCCGGCCCATACGTGCCGAAGCATGGCTCTCCCACGGTAAGACTGAAAAAATACTATTTAATGGCAACTAGAATTAAGAAGTAAAAAAGAATTCCACTATACACCTCCTGGCTTCATCTTCAGACCTTCGTTATCAAGCCTAATCTATTGGACTCATCCAAACCAATATGAGCCCAAAGTCGAGGGGTTTACTAGTAGCCACTAAAGAGTTTCACTATCCACCTCCTAGCTCAGATCAGTTCCAAGATGCTAATACTATTTTCATATAAACTACATATACCTACAAAGTTTCATTTCAATTAGACAATTAGATGTGTGTTAAAAATTACTACCAAAATTTGTTTACATAGCTAGTTAGTTGCAAATAGGGCTGCCATCCGTCCGGGTTTCCCCGGATTTGTCCTAGTTTAGAGGGCGTCCGGGGAGCGTCCGGGCGGGGTTTTCAAAAAGCGTCCGGGTAAAACCCGGACACTCTGTGCCAAGGGACAATTATAATTGTTAGATGAATCGTTAACAAGCTAAAAATTTAAATGGAATCGGCGTTTTTTTTTTTTAAGGTGTCCGGGAAAGAATCTCAATTTCACCTATAAGTCTAGATTTTTTTGAGTTTTTGTCCGGCGTCGGCAATTTAAGTGATGACAGGCCTAGTTGCTAGTGAAGATACCATAAGCGTGTTAAAAAGGTGGATGTTGTTATATCCGTGCTTAGTATCTAAAACTAAATGAAGAAACATCTAAATGTTTAAAACATTTCACACCACTAAATGTTTAAAACATTTCGTAGCAACATACTACTAACTCGACTTGAAGTAGATTCCTGAAGATGGACTTTCTTCTAAAATTCATTTCCGGAATGACTTGGTAAAGTGTGTGTTGGTAGATCGAATTCCATCCGCGCTTTTATAAAGGAAAAAGTAAAATTCTACTTTGTTTTTATCGTATTAAGATCCATTTTCCAGCACCTGTATATTTGAGACTGTAGTCCAAGATATCTAATTTTTAGTTCAAATTCTACGCTAACATAAAATTGCTTATATTGGATCCCTTCGTGGTTGATAAGTCTTTTGTTATGACAGTATCTAATGATTAGAATAATTTGTTTTAATACAAGATCACATAATAATATGGTCCGTGATTTTAGTGACATTATTTGGATGACATACATATTCGCTCCTCAAACTTCTTGCCATTTAATGATAATAATATGTGTAATCATTTGTTTGATGTTTACAGTTACAACTCTGCTCTTAATGATCTGTAGCGTAATATTATATGGCCTTCCTCAACAAATGAGTCATGTAACGCAATAAGATCAAATGATTTCCTACAAATAAAATAGCAGATAATTTTAGTTATAATTGTAGATACCTACTTCTTGTACTCGTATAAGTGCAGATTAATATTGTAAAATTGTTATCTTAGTTGAATAAAAAGAAAATAAAAGTTAGGTTGGTATGGGTATTTAATAACACTAGAGATCGCGTGGTGGTCGAATTTCGACCATGGTTTATTTCATTGGCCAATATTACTTGACCTGTCATTGTATAGACTTTTGTACCATGACAGGTCAAAATATATACTGGACACTCATAGCTGTATGTACCCGTTTTTGCTATCTATGTTTTTTAACTATGTAGCAAATATTGTTCAAAAATTTTAGCATTCGTCACTTCTTCTCTGTATAAACTATAAGTGTGCGAAATTTCATACTCCTCCGCCCAATTTTCGTAAAAAGGGATCCAAAGTTTTCGCTTCACGTATTAATATATAGATATTTAATTTGTAGTTTATGAAAATGTGTTCATAAAAGATTTATTTTGTAGAGAAAGTAAAAGAGCTGAAAAAACATTTGTTATATTACACCCACATTTCCTCAGATACTCTAGGTATGTTTGTAACATTCACCTTTCGCAATTATCTAAAAGTGCCGGTTTCTGAACAGCTACCGAGTATTTCTTAATGGAAAAATAACACTACCGAGTATAAGATAAAAGTAACGTTGAGTACTCGTGTGCTTACTACACTTTATATTGGAAATACTTGTATATACTAAGGTTATTTTTTTATAGCGCATGTCGACGCTAGAAAGACAAAGTGTATTGACGGCCATTTTGATTTTTTGGCAAGTTAAGTTGTCTTCACTGAAATATACTTCATTAGCAGATTTTTCATAAACACGATAAGACTATTGACATACAACTATAATTACTACGGTAACGGAACACATGCTTCGACGATTTAAGTCCAAGCGGTTCTATGTAAATGATATGGACACAAGCAAAGTATGTTTAATATGAATTATAGAGAAAAACTTAACAGAATACAAAAGTTTCGTAAATAAAATTATACGTAAGGTAAATAGGTACAATTAATTGCAAAACAAATATAATTTTTTTTACTATTGAGTACAAACAAAAAAATATGCGAAAATGTCCCACTATTGCCAAATAGTTTAAACAATACTCATTTACTCGTATAATTTATGTACTTGGCAAAAAAGTCTTGGTTTTGTTGTTTGAGTATACGAAAGTTTTTTAAAGTTTCATTTACTTCACTTACTCTTTCGACACAACTCAACAGCAGACACACGACGACCCTAATATATATTTTTTTTATATTATAGGGGGCAAACAATCAGACGGGTCATCTGATGGTAAGCGACCATCGTCGCCCATGGACACCTGCAAGTCAAGAGTCACAAGTGTGTTGCCGGCCTTTGAGATGGGAGTACGCTCTTACGCTCACTCAATTATGTGCGATTGCATTATTCATAGGTCTTGCATCTTGCAACTCTGATTTATATATTATGCAGGTATAGAATTTAGCCAAGTTTGAGCATTTATATTTAGCTCTTGTTATTATTAAAACTTTCCTGTTGATGCAGTACTAACAACACAACTAAGATCCTCACTTCCTGCGTCACCAACTGTACCAACACGTGACCATATCCATATAATATATTGATAGCATCCTCCTATATCCAAACAATAACGAATAAGTCAATGTACCTACGTGGTATGTATTGGGCTGCATTCGGTTATAGCATGTGACTTATGCCAGTTCCTATAATCAAGAAACGATTCGTATTGCTTACGGACGGTAAAATTTCGTTGAACTTTCAACGAAAATTTTGGACGGTAAAATTTCGTTGAACTTTCAACGAAAATTTTACCGTCCTAAAAACGAATCGTTTCTTGATTATAGGAACCGGGCATTAAAGAACCTAGATTATTATCCGTGATTCAATCGCCTGGTCTATCCTTTAAAGCATTAAGATAGTACCTTTTTATAATTTTGATTTGAAATTAATGTAAAATTTATTTTATTGAATTTCAATTTTGAAAAAATTGGTTTGTTTTTTCTTTCAATGTTGTCTGTGTTCATTTTGGAAATCATTGGTCTCATTGTCCGTTAGACTATTCAGTAGATGATTATCAACAGAGTCAGGTGTAGACGTAGACTCCTCGTGGTGACGCCTACTTCGCATGGAGCCGAGCGGCGTTTATGGAAAATGCTACTTTCAGTACGTCCCCGCAACCTAAGAAGAACTGAATTAGTATTTCCAGACGACAAACACGCGAAAATGCTACTCCGATACGTCTCCGACGGTGAAGTACCTACTGCGGTAGGGTTATTATTGAAAAAAAATATTACTACTAGAAACCCTTATCCTATTCTTCGCTCGCACGACGTATTGGCGTAGGATTTGCAGCACTTCAATATCTATTTTTTTTAATTAAAATATAGCCCATGTTATTGTATTCGTTTAAGTACTCTTACAGTTTAGTCACTACAAACAAACATACAAAAAATAATCTTTATAAAATTAGTAGGTACAGACAATCTGTTTTCTACGCTAAGAAAATTTTTCGATATCGTTTTATCAACTTAAATGAAGCAGTCATTTTAAAGAAACCACAGGTCTCTAGTGAATACAATGCATTAGCTGACGTCAGAACACTGGGACTGAACTTGGCAGGCTTCGTAAACGTGGACGACAATTTAGAGCAAAAGAAAGAAATGGTATTTACATACACAATAGACGAATTTTAACAAGTTCATTTCATTCTTAACGCAAATAAATCTAGATTTAGAAACTGTTTTTATGAAATACCTAGTTATAATCATAAATTAAAATTTAATACACCCCCGACTCGAAAATCCCTTCAACGATTAGAACAGAGCTGATGATCTGCGAACGGCTGAACAGATTTTCTTGAATTATATCTAAGAACAATCTCGATCAAGTCACCCTTCAAACAAAAAAAAAACCGCACTCAAATCGATTCATTCGTTTGAGATCTACGATGCCACAGGCAGACAGACACACTGATACGTCAAACTTATAACACCTGTCTTTTTGCGTTGGGGGTTAAAAAGCACTTCTAGTTCCCATAAAATATCCCATTTTGCGGGCAAACTTATTAAATTTTTCTTTCTACAAGCCTTATTCGGACTATTATTAACACATAAAAGAAATAATTATTCAAATCAGTAAAACCGGTTCTGAAGGGATGCGCTTAACTACGAACAGCATATTATTTTTATTTATGTACATGTATATTTAGATAATAATATTTAATGGAAAGATATATTGGTCTTATCACAAGATAAAAACATGAACAATTCGGCCTAACAGCAATATAGAGGCACGCGATATTGCAGTGTCACCGACGGTATTGAACATTGGGTCGAGTGCTATTGATTTGATGTCCACGTGAGATTCTTATTTGTACGATTCACAAACAATTGTCGTCAGTCCGAGTGCACTCTAGTTCCTTTAATTTGAATGGTGGCAAAATACCCCTCGACAACATATCTTTAAAAAAACATTGAACAAGCACTGAACTAACGTGCAGTTCGGCTGGTGCGCGGCAGCCCACTGAATTTTGGCACGTTTAGTCGACCCCGCCGACAAACGGAAAATTTATAGTCGGGTTCGACGTCTTTGCATTTTTCACATGGTCTGACACAGACTTCCAAATCGTAACCCTCACCAGAAACGAACAAGAAAAAGTGAAAACTTAACTAAACGAATCAGTAAGTTTTATTCTTATCTGTTTACTCGTACTAATATTTAATTACTGTAAATACAAGGGTTTACATTATCTGCCAGTCGATTTACGGACTAAAATACTTGAGATCATAAAACCTCTGCAGTTAACCCTTGTCATGCTATCTTACTACTGCATCGGAAAAGGGTAAAGCTGTCTTAATTCTTGTTCTGCATTTAATCTTTACTGTACCTTTCATCTTAAAAGTAATTTTATTGCCTACAGCAGTATTAGCTTTAAAGTAATAAAAAAATAGGTAGACATAGTTTCAACAATTATTTATTTTGAATAAGTCTAAACGTGATTGTTTTTATTAACGGCTGCCATATTGTGATGTCACTTCATAGTTGTGTGTCCTCTTTGCCGTTTTCCGCCAGTCAATATCATCTGAATACAATGATAATCTTTTGTACATACAATTTCCTTGTAAATAAAATGTAATAATCCTTGTCGCACACAAGTGGCTATACAAGAAAGAGCTTACACACTACAGTATTCAAGAATTACGCTATACAGCAAACATTAATAAAAATATAAACATACATAATATAAATATATACTGAAAAGATATAAAAGAATAAAAAAATACCTAAGAAATTTGAGGAAAACAGTTTTCTTATTTCAAAGCTACAGCAAAACATTCGTTGAAAAAGAATTTCAATATGCATCCGAAATGTAACGTCGTTGAAAAATTAATCTACGAAATGTATCCGCTGCACACACCTGCTTTTAGAAACGTCGAATTTCGTAAGCTTTCCCGCATATAATATTTTCTATGCATTCAAGCACTTAACACACATCGCCCTGGTTAGTAAGTTTACTTAATATATCCTGAAATTTCGTTACGTTTTAGATTTGTGTGAGGAAAGTGCATCAGGATAAGAGTTGGTACTGATAATACTGGTAGAAGGACCACTATGTAGACTTAAGTACAACCGCCTCCCAATATATATAAAAAATAAATAATTAAAGACAGTTCACTACCTTCTTCTACGTTTCTCAATTGACATACCTCTAGGTAGGTAATTAATCATTTTATTACTTGGCGTTTTTATTAATTAAATTTATATAAAATTTGATAGTTTATGTTAATAAGCTCAATACTTAAGACTTAAAAGGTTTATTTATTTTTTGCTTTTTAGGTCTTTTCATCGGTTTAATTTTTTGTTAAAAAGATTTTTATATTATGATTTTTTCATCATCAGCTCAGCTGCATGATGTGACGATTTCTAAAAGCAAATCCCTGATAAAGTTATGAAAAGTAAACAGAAACACTATTCGTTCCTACAATTTTCGAGGGTTTCTCTCAATTTTATCAGGATCCCATCAGATCCTGACTTCCTAGAAGTGGGACCACCCTTGCGGTATACCCTATCTAACAAAAAAAGAATTATCAAAATCGGTTCACAAATAACGAATAGAGGGCTGAACATACATAAAAAAATATATATATACGGTCGAATTGAGAACCTCCTTTTTTTTTCGTCGGTTAAAAATGGAGACAGTGTGTTCCATACCTTCGACGAGGTTTATTGTTACCAATAATTAAATGAATTAGAATTTCGACGTCTAGAACTGTGCTTTGATGAAAGATTTTCTGGATCTTTTCATGTATATGGCGTCACAAAGCAAAGCTTTCCCGTCACGGTATAACCGTGCATGCTAACCTGCTGTGATTGCGTTTTCAAGTTATCGTATTCAATGATATCTAAGGCCAATTTCACAACCCCATATTAAACCTCATGCGTCGCCTTTAGGACTGCGATAGCACATTGTACAGCTGTACCGTTATTTAGCTCGTTAGAAGATTTCTAAGGGCGTACAATTATGTAGCGACAGATGTTTAAAAGCGATAGCCCTTACCGGTATATCGATTTTGTATGAGTTAGAGACCACCTGGGAATCTTTATGCCCTGTTATGTGTGAACACCGAGATTTCTTATAACAAAGGTTTTATGTGAGACACGACAGAGTACGTATTATATATCAAGATATCTTAGAGACATCTTCAGCAATCATGATGATATTTCAACCAATTTACACAAAACCTTAATAAATTATATACCTAAACCTTCCTCATGAATCGATCTATCTATTGGTGAAAACCGCATGAAAATCCGTTCAGTAGTTTTGAGTTTATCGCAAACAGACAGACAGACGCGGCGGGGGACTGTTTTATAATATGTAGTGATACTAGCAACCCGCCCCGGCTTCGCACGGGTACAAATTATACACCAAAACCTTCCTCATTAGTCACTCTGTCTATTAGTGAAAACCGCATGAAAATCCGTTCAGTAGTTTTTCAGTTTATCGCGAACAGACAGACAGATAGACAGACGCGGCGGAAGACTTTGTTTTATAATATGTAGTGATTTATTGGGGTTGAGTAATCATTTTGAAAGCTTTTTATTAAAAAGATAGCATTGCATAAGCTTTACTTTAAACAAAACAATAGTTCGCCTGATATCATGTTAGTGTTAAATCAACATAAAAAGGACACCCAACCCACTATGTGTAGAAATAGGTAAAGACAAAACAGTTCAGTACTTTTTCTCCCCTGTTGGTCAAGCGATTTCCTTTTTTTTAGTATCTGGCTAATGATGAATTTTGTTATAAATAAAAAAAAAGTTATTTTTCCCTACCTTCACCAGCAGCAGTTTTATTATAATCAATAAAGTAAAATAATTAATGTCGACTTTCGATCTCTGGGCGACTACAAGACCTTTTTTGTAAATATTATCCCACCAAAAACATTTTCATGTAAAATGTTGCCAAGATGAGACAATATGGCTCGCACATTCAAAAAGTTATCAGATCTCATGTAGAGTCAAGGTTCTAACTCTACAAGCCCTAACTTCACAAACTATACACCTCAGTCAAAATTCTGACTGGCCTGTTGGTCTAGTGGTTAGTGACCCTGACCGCTATGCTTATAGGTCGTGGGTTCGATTCCCACCTGAGTCTAGGTGTTCTTTGTGTCCGTTGTTTCTATGTTTGTAAAGTCCCCCGCAACACAGGAGTAATTCCAAATGCGGGAGCTGTCTTAAAAAAAAAAAAAAATTGGGTTGACCTGGTTTCCGCTACTGTCACATGGGTATAAAGTTAAAAAGTTATTCATTTTCTGTTATACAATAGTTCTCATAGTAACGAAGCATTTTCTTAGTACCCCATTTCCCTACATAACTAGTAAATAATCATTTAGATGACTATCAGCAAATTTGTAATATCGCCGTCAATTCCGAACAAAGGTCTTTATAAACCGGCCTATTTTGTCGTTTAATCTCTGACCTTTCATTATCTGTCTCTATCTTGCACGAATTTGCATGCGAACAGTCATCGGATAGCGTGTCACGCTTTCTACGTAGCGTGACCGACAGCCATGCCCAATATGTCCTATTGAATATTTCGCTTTTAGATGCTTATTGTTGTAAAGTAGAATATGTGTCATAAAATAATTAGTATATAACTATAAATATAGTTTTATACTAAAGCCTGTAGGATTTATTTTTCATAAATTTCATCAAGGCATGAATGGCATACGTGATTCGATTGATAAAAAATTGACATTGCACGCTACATGTCCCGCTCTTACGATCTCGCTTAGATCCATTTTTTAGTTAAACCTACTATTTAATCAACAACTTGAAGGGAAGACGGACGGAAGAAAATACGTGTCAACATATCGCGAGCTGCCGGTCTATATGTACAAATAGTGTCTTCATATTTTCTTTGTCAACATTGTAGCATTCCTTCTCTTTAAATTGCCTCAAGCATCGAAATGCTTGCGTAATTCTAGCACTTACAATATTAAAACATTTCTGAAATACCGCCATTTTGGTTCGTCGGGCAGGTGAGAATTAAACCCATTTCCTTCGTGACAAAGGTTCGTGGAAAACGTTCTGCTTCTTTGCTAATTTACTATAGGAGTAATAAGCATTCGTGTTAACGCTCAACTCTATAATTTACTTAATATCATGGTGTATAAAATTATTGTGCTACAGTAGAGAGCCGATTATTCGCACTAATTAGGAGACATTAGTTTACGGAAACCCACGTTCGCACTATATACTTACTTTTATGCATTAATAAAAACATATCATCACTAAATATAAAACAAAGTCCCCGCCGCGTCTGTCTGTTCGCAATAAACTGAAAAACTACTGAACGGATTCTCATGCGGTTTTCACTAATAAACAGAATGATTCATGAGGGATGGGTGTATAATTTGTTAAGATTTTGTGTGAATTGATTAAAATATGTTGATGATTGTTGAAGATGTCTCTGCTACCCGTGCGAAGCTGGGTCGGGTTGCTAGTTTATAATATAAATCTCGTTTATAACTTTGGTAATTAGGAACATATGAAGTACAAATAGACTGGTAACAAAACATTTTGTGTAATCAATGTTATGTTATACAGTAAGCCTATAAAATTTATGTTTGAAGAAGTCTTTGATTTTTGTCTGTCTTCTCGGACTCTCTTCTTAAGCTCATCACACACTTTACCGTCACGGCTCCACCCCAGCAATGAAGTTGTCATTCAACTCTGAGCTTTAAAACGTAGTAGTCACGCACTTTTCAGGACAGATATCTAATACTGGTCGCTTTTATATTGTGCTTCAAACCATGCAAGACATAATCTAAGCATGTAAACGCATTAATTTAGCAGTTCAGTTGATCGACGAGGGTCGATTATCTTCGGATAATCGACTATTAAACCTACTTTACGGAAATCGTTGCCTGATTGTGGTTACAAAACTACATACAGTGCCTTCTTCAACTTCAGCGGAATTGGATATGGAATCTTTGTAAACAAACTATATGTTATCGTGTTTAGGGTTGTCAAACATCACTTTATCCGTGTTCATGCAAATAAATAATTTATGATTATGATGAATTTGTTAAAGGTGGAGAGTAAGTTGAAAGAAGGATATCACCAATAAAAGTTTGAACAATGGTCCACTAAATACTGTAATTGTCAATATTCTTATGGACAATGCTCCATGTGACGACGGTTCTGTTGTGCGGCGGTGGTTGCGAGTTTGAATCCCGCGCAGTGCAAATATTTGTATGCATGAATATGTCTATTTGCATTAGTCAGGTTGTTTCTATAGTGCTTGTATGAGCACTCTATGCCCTCTTGGCTAATGAGAGAGTTTATCCAGGAAAGTGGTGTTATGATTGAAAGTAAGCCTGTAATGAATTGTTTAAGTTGTTGCAAATTGTTTTCGCTCCGGAAAAGAAATTAGAAATACTTTAACAATTCACTTTTAATTTCTGCCTCCAAGAGCCGGGAAACCACACCGGGCAGCAGAGAGACTTCAAATCTTTTTTTTTGGGCCCTTCGTTTTTTAACAATATTCAAACAAAAACTGTCAAATTAATAATTTCACCTAAGCTGCTCACAAACCAGTACTAAGCACCGACCACTGCACCAATGAGGTCGGTATGCTTCAATGTATTTACAAAAATATGTTTTTCCATGTTCTGGAACCCATACCCATAGGCGCCCATTACAGTAGGTTTTTGCTGTCAGTTTTGCCACAATCAAAACGGTGATTGACGAATAACCTATCGTCTAATGCAGTGATTAAGGGGTGCATGATGAGATTTTAATGTCGATTTTATTTCATCAATCACCAACGAACATCCGTCAATCATGACTTTTGGTAATGATTGACGTTTGCATGAGTGTCTAATGGACACCATAGCTTTTCTTAGTTTAGCTCTAGGCCGTTATCTGCGTACATGTCCTAGAATATTATATTATATTAGCAGTTCCCGCGCGGCTTCTCGGTGTACATATTTATATTTTGCGCGGAACCCAATTTTTTTTTTCCAAAATAAAAGTGGCCTAAGTTACTCCCTATAGCACCAGCTATCTGCCAGTGAAAATCCCGTGGAAATCGATCCACCCGTTCCGGAGATTAACCGGAACAATCAGGCAAACGGACAGACAAAGACAAAAAATAAAAAAACTGATTTTTGGGCATGGGTATCGTGCTAATAACTGTATGAGCTTAAAAAAATCTATTGTTTTGACATTACAAACAGACACTTCAATTTTATTTATTTGTATTGAGCATTGATGTATTGGTATTAATATATCACTCACGTATATTGGGAAAGGTGCAACAATGGTTTGGTTGAAAAACTGAAAAATCTTGATTACCAACATTTAGATTGGCCAACTGAAATAGACATCTCTTTCCATCCGTCAATGCTCAAAATTCATTGATTAAGTGAAACCTATGTAATACATATACATTAATATGATATATCTTCTCCTCTGACGCAAAGACATAAAACCTATTTACGACAAAACTACTGTTTTTTCTAACTAGGTTCTTCTATAGGGATTAGGTACTAAGCCTGTTAGGCAGCTCCAATTCGAGTAAATATCTGATGTACCCTACCTCCTTGAAATATACATGTATAGGTACCTATTAGAGTATATAAATCTCTAACTAAAGCTAGTGGGTGCTAGTGGTCCTTTCCCCTCTGTGCCTGACAACCTACGTATACCTATTTTATATAGCTTCTTTTTTTGCTGTGTGAGTCACGCGTTTTTTATGTTGTATTAATACTTTGAACACAGCCGAAATGGTTTTCATAGATTTACGGTGACGAATACATTCGGAAGCTATGATCTTTCAAACCTCTTTCACCTTACAAACAAAAAAAAATTAAATCTCACAATATAATGACCACAATTTCACACGTCTGAATATTTTGAAATCTAGTTTTGATGTTAAAAAACCTACAACACGATATTGTAGCAGTTGAATGTTACCATTTAAACCATTGTGCCATCCCTGCAGTCAAAAGAAAAAAAATACAGGCACAGCCTCTCTGCTTCCCTAATGTAAACGGTCCCAAAAGAATTTATAAAATGATTACAGTAAAATGGCCCCCAACTAAAAGTTTTTGTTAGATGGATACACAACGAGCTGCTCGATCTGTATACCTGACACATAAATAAATGATACAAAACAAAATATTTAAATTCACTCAAGTATTAGACAACGCTCATTCATTATGTATATGTTATGTATATATTTTTTATTTTATTTTAGATGCCCATTACACGGTAGGTTTTGCTGTCAGTTTTGCCACAATCAAAACGGTGATTGACGAATAACCTATCGTCTAATGCAGTGATTGAGGGGTGCATGATGAGATTTTGATATTATTTCATCAATCAACAACGAACGACATTTGATAATGATTGACGTTTGCATGAGCGTTTAATGGACGCCTTAGGATAACCTACGCATAAATTGCAATAACTACTTGATGCAATCGGGCAACAATAAATGAGTTGTGGAATGGTTATTTGAAATCGGGAGGAAGTCATTAGTGTTTAATTCTTTAGTATCAGTTTCTACACTATGTCATTTAAAGTGACGCCGCCCTAAAATGATGTAGTAAATATTAGTAATTTTGCAAAAACGGACGTAGACGGGCGGCAAAATGTTAGACAAAACAAAACAACTGATTTTGTTTATATCTCTTGGGTACCTAAATGTTGTTTATACGGATTCTGAATATTATTAAGGATCTTTTTCAAATTTTCTCCGAACAATATCATGATATAAATTTAACTAATAGGGTAAGAATATGTCACAGTCACATAACAAAGTTCATGTTGAAACAAAATTCTATTTCGATTGAACATAAACAAGTTAATGCATTTTCTGACGATGATGATGTCACACCGTCTGACCGGCTGTTAAAAATGGCGGGCCTGTTGGGCGAAGGACGAAGGCCGAATTTCAATTCGAACAGTTGAATGGGCCCGAACCGTGCCCGTTGTCATGCAAATTGACCATAATGTTTATGGAAGCCGGTTAGCGTAACGACTTTATTTCAAATTTGGAACACATGAAAAATATACGCACGTATTGGAATATTTTAGCATGCGAGCTTTGAAATCTATAAATTGTCGTCTTGATTTAGATAGAGGAGATAGGCAGAGGAACAAAACTATACATCTATGTACCTATTGACCTTAAACTATTATTACCTCTCCATAATAGAAATTGTTCAAGGTTCGATGTTTAGGTTAACAGTATATTCAAAGATCAATAAAACGGTTAATTAAACGATGAAAACTGCTAAGGACTATTTTAGTCTGCATGTAATAGGATTCTAGAGGGCCTCGTGGCTAAGTGGTAACCGAGTAGGTTAGCACATTACAAGGTTGAGTAATGCTAGCCAGGTCAGTCTTAGGATGGGTGACCTTTCTTAACATATTGAGACCCCTCCGTGTCTCGGAGAGCACGTTAAGCCGTCGGCCCCGGATGCCATACGAACATCTGTGGCATTCGTTACGGGTAGTTGGGAGCCCTTAAAAGTTCGACAACCTGGTCTAACTACAGAACTTCAATATCGCCTACTAGGGTTGTGGAGGTCTGATGGCAGTCGCTTCACTTAAAATATCGAAGTTCGGCCGTATCTTGGTTAGACTAAAAAAGCCGACCCCAACTTAGTTGGCAAAAGGCGCGAAGGATGATGATGATGCAATAGGATTCTAAGCGACATTTTCGTTTCCTTGCACAATATTAAAATTATAAAAACAATAAATAATAACGGCATGTACTTAAACGAAAAGTATCCTAATTATAATTTTGGTGATTTATGCAAACGTTTCAGTTCTACTTATATTTTTTCAAAGTATAAAAATTACTCCCTCAACTAAGGTGAATCTACTAATTACTATCAGTGACTTTCAAACCATCAGCAACTTAAATATCTTTACTAATATAGCAATACACTGTGTGCGTTGCTCCAACTCCTTCATTATCACAAAACAAGTAGGCAAGTAAGTAACAATTTGCAAAGTCAACAACTAACAATTACAACGGGAAATTGAAACCAAATGAGTATAATTCGTAAGGTTTCGATCACGCCTTTCGCCCACTGCCACAGATTACTAATAAGTTACCAGGTAATACCAAGGCCTAATAACTAAAGATTAGCAAATATGAATCATTCATTTGTGTTAGGCAATAATAGACATGGGTCAGGAGACGGCAAATTTAGCAATGGTTTTTTTTTGAAATAGACCATAAAAAGAACAAATTCAGGTTTGAAATGTCCTTTTAGGAACTACTACGTTATATCAAGCACTTATCCGAAGGCACCATAAGCTTTTTCATAATCAATATAGTATAACATGGTGCAAGTTAGTCTTATTAACCCTCGACGCAAAAAAAGAGGGGTGTTATAAGTTTGACGTGTCTGTGTGTTCGTCTGTGGCATCGTAGCTCCCAAACGAATGGACAGCTTTAAGTGCGTTTTTTTTTGTTTGAAAGGTGACTTGATCGAGTGTTCTTAGATATAATTTAAGATAATTCGTTCAGCCGTTCGAAGACCATCATCTTTTCTAATGAGGGTGTTTTAAACTTTAATTTTATATTTATAATCCTAATCCACATATTTATATTTATCTATACAAAGTTGACGAGTTTGTACACATGAACAATCTCTAATTTCACTTAAGTGAACGTCCGAACTGAGTAAGTAAAGTTAATACGCTAGTAAGAAATGTTAATATGCTAAACGCGCTACGATAATTACACACGGAGATATAATCACCTTGATTGTTGTTTGCTTGCTACAAAGTATAGTAGAGAAACTTAATTATGCTAACAATGTGAAAATTAGAAGTATAAAATTTTATGACAGTAATGCTCATTACATTTTTTTTCCACTAATTTCTCGCTAAGACAGAACGAGCGGGGATCGGACTCGGGGCATGCGACAACCACTGTTACATTGACTCCGTTATCACTGCTGTTGCTTACAAAAATTGTAACTATACTAAATACAGAGAAAATTGTTTCTAAGTCTCAATTAACCTATTTTTACGAGTCCCTGGTGAACCAATGCATTTGTCAATAAAGCCCAGCTGGTGAAAAGCGGCAAACGATGGCCATAAGCACAGTACCAGAGAAAAGTATACTTTTACTAAGGTTTTCAATCGGTTGGCAATCGAGGTTTTTGTATCTCTCAAAACAGCGCAATCCATCTAGAACTGGATGAATTCTACCATCGGGTGAAGTAACAGTGATTAAGTGACTTAATCTGTATTAATATTATAAAGCTGAAGAGTTTGTTTGCAGGTTGAACGCGCTAATCTCAGGAACTACTAGTTCGAATTAAAAAAATATTTTAATGTTGGATAGCCCATTTATCGAGGAAGGTAATAGGCTATATAACATCACGCTACAACTTTTGACTGGCCTGTTGGCCTAGTGATTAGTGACCCTGACTGCTACGCCATAGGTCGTGGGTTCGATTCCCGCCCGAGTCTGGGTGTTCTTTGTGTCCGTTGTTTGTATGTTTGTAAAGTCTCCCGCGACAAAGGAGTCATTCCTAATGCGGGAGTTGTCTTTTTTAAAAAGAAAAAAAACTAATAGAAGCGGAGCGTCAATGAAAAATGTTGCCAAAACGGGCAAAATTTACAAACGCGTACAAAGTTGCGAGGGTCAGCCAGTTAATTATAAACACATACATTGTTACATAATGTGCCTAAAGACCTGCGCAAACGACGAACTGTGGCGGATAAAATTTCCGCGGCGCGCTCTTATTTGTACTGCTATAAGGTTGCACTTCGTCCGCGGAATACCTCATGTCGCCTGGCGGTATACGCGGACAAAGTGCAACCTAATGAGGCTAATAATAAGAGCGCACCGCGGACACTTTGTCCGCCGTTGTCCCTCATCTGCGCAGGGTCTAAGAGTCTAAGACACAACGGCCTCTATTTCCTTCTTCCCTTATACGTATACCTCACGTACATACTTCTTCTACTATCATTACACCTTTACAGCCTCACCAGTGTGGGTGCTTCTAACCTATCCTTTTAACAGGATATCATCAATTTGATCACTGTATAGGTATTTTTCAAGCCCACCCTGACTGACGACCTACTAACACTTGCTTTATATTCTTGATTTATTATTCCACACCACACAGTATTGCTTTTACGACTCTCGTCACTAATCCTCTTTCAAGCCACACATTAATTACTAATAAGTAACACCGCTTACGTATGTATGTTTCCATTCCTCTTTCTCTACTTAATATTATAGCTACACAAATACCTACTACGCTGTAATAGAATTATCTAGACTAGAGATCGTCTTCTGGTCGAATTTCGACCATGGTTTATTTACTTGGCCAATATAACTTGAACTGTCATTGTATAGACTGCCGTACCATGACAGGTCAACACATATACTGGACGCGGGTAACTTGATGAAGCCGCTTTTACGTATTTTATTTCATTTTTGTAAGAGATAATTACCTATATAGATAATTGTTTAAAAACATTTAGCTTTCTGCACTTCTTCTAGAAGTACATAAACTTAAAGTATTCCAAACTTCACTTTCCTCCGTTCGCGAAATTTTCTGAAAAATGCGTAGGTATAAAGAATTCTCTTCACGTATTAATATACTAGCCGTCCCCGCAGTTTCACCTATGTTTATAGTCACTACTCCGCTCCTATTGGTCATAGTGTGATGTTGCCAACTATACTGTTAAAAACAGTATAATACTGTTTTTCACTGTATTATACTGTTTTTCACTGTATTATACTGTTTTTCACTGTATTATACTGTTTTTCACTGTATTATACTATTTTTCACTGTATTATACTTTTTACTGTTGAACAAAAATAAAGTATCCAAAGTACTGTTTTCTTTTGACTTTCGAGTCTAGCGACTCGAATTTCAGAGCGAATATCAATTTGATAAAAACTGAGCTCCTCATTTATTTTAATTGCAATTATAATTGTGGTGAGGTATATGAGGTTTTCCAAAAATACTCTAAATTCATAAGTTCTGTGAGAAGTTCAAGAAAATATGTATTTAAAACATGAATTAAATAAGTAATACATAAAATACTGTTCATTTTCCTAAAATACTGTTTACTATCCTTCTCAGACCTAAATATACTTTATTTCTTGAAAAAAAAGTTGGCAACCCTACCTATAGCCTTCCTCGATAAATGAGCTATCCAACACTAAAAGAATTTTTCAATTCGAACCATTAGTTCCTGAGATTAGCGCGTTCAACGAAACAAACAAACTCTTCAGCTTTATAATATTAGTATAGATGGATAGGCCAACATTTCAAATAAATGACTAAGTAACAACAACGTGTTTCGGTCAAGGACTTCTAGAATGCAATTGTTAATGTACGTTAGTATATCAAAATAAGTCCATAAGCGGTGATAGTATTCTCGTTAAGGATATCAGAAATGAGTGGACGCGTTTGTCGCAAGACCTTGGCGGTTCGAAACCGGCTTAATAACAGTGCTTGTAATATAATAAGTTTTGTAAGACTCATTCACAAGACGGAACTTAATTGCCACCTACGTACATGGTTAACGGCATTTGCATGTTTTTAAATGGCCACCCAAACCTCACAAATGAACAGAATTAATTGTAATTTTTTGTATAAAGCGTTTACCGCAATGCCTGTGGTGTCATTGTCAGCCCAATCCTCTTGCATTTAGGTCTGGCGAAACACAAGCAGCCTCACCAGCAGAAAAAAAAAACAGAACAACGCTGCTAGTGCTATCTAAACGCGGTCAACATACCTCCACTTACTTCCACTCAGCGGAAACAAGAGCAGATACTGCTCACAGACATCATCATCAGGTTTTTATCAACTGTCTCAGCTCTGACAAACCTGGTACATTGCTGGATATACTTTCGTGCAGCTCTGATCCAAGCAAAAATCTGTTGTTCTCTATTATCTTGAGGTATCTCAAGTGGTTTATTATTGTGAGACCAATATTTGAAATGTAGCATCATACACAGTTAAAATTCTAATGTGAACATGACATCCTTTTTTAGCTTTTGATTTGAAAACAGTGCGTATTATATTGACCATAACCAATCACAAAAGTTACATAGCTTAAAACTAAATTCAAAATTCGGAAAATCATTCAGTCAAAATCAAAAAAATAGACTAGACTTTGGCCTTGCTCAATCAACAACATTGTTAATAATGCAATTTTATTCTGCGTTAAAAAAAATAACAATGAGACGAATCATTACACGATAAACTGTGCGACATGTATCATGTAGGTCGTTGACCCATTGCGGGGGTTAGATTCATCACTGTGACCACAGAAATAAATCGTGATGGCACAATTATAATCATTGTTTTCTTTCGCACTACTTATTAACTCTTTACGTATCTCGATCAACCTCCATTAAGTATTTATTTGTAAATCTAATACCTCGATCCCGTTTAATGAAAAATAAAATGTTACTTTTGAAACGCAATTTGACTGTCTGCATGGAGAAAATGTGATACAATATTTCATTATCCTCAACCAGTTCTTGTGTCTAGGTGTGCGCACGTGATCAGCCCGCTTCAGGAAATTAAATAATTTGTATCGTGTTACTGCGACTGGTGCCGCGTACTCAGAATTCTTCCATCCCAATTTACGTCTGTGGCTGCTACCGAAGCTTATTACAAGTGTTGTTTATAATATACATTATTAATATGTTATTACCTACTCATGTTTATAGGCCGCTCGACGATTTAGAATACATGGACAATTGGTACTAATATAAAAATATTTAAACTGTGCATGCTTGAGAACTCTTTCACGCAGAAATAGTTTAATGAATTTGGATGAGATTTGAAACAGCGATTATCTCCTATATCAACAAAGACGCATACGGCGAAAGGCTGTTCGTATAGCGGTGCTATAGGGTGTTGTGTTATGTAAAATGTTTATTACTTGATTACGAGTAAAGGAATGATCAATTTTTAAGGAAACTGTTATTGATGTCATTAGTTCGACTGTGAATTACTAGTAGTTTATGTGATAGAAGTTAAAAGCTGAAGTACATAATTACGTCAATCAGTTACGTCATATAGCGCTAAATCAAGATTCTGCAGTTTTATGAAAAAGTGGTCATTATTACATTGTGTTAAAAAAGATGGAGTTATTTGTCTGAACTCTTACTTCCGTGGGAGGAGTTCCAGTGATTATAACCAACGATAGTTTAGGTGTGTCGTTCTACTATCGTGTGTGTGTCATCATTAGTCATCAATTATCACAATAATTTGGGGAAATCAAAAAAATCCATAACCAGAGATTCACGGCTAAACTGATGTCCAACGAACCATAGACACAACGATCGATGTTTAAAAAAGTTATGTCAAACAAACCGTATATTTTCCAATCAGTGTCCCGTTTCGTCTACTGAGTATCAATAACAAAACCTCGTGTACACTCACCTACTCAAGTACATGTATACAGTTATATCGTCAATTGATTCTATATTAAGACGACCTACAATCATAGTAAAGACGTTCTGCGATTGAAACGTGCGATTAAACGCGGAAATTATCATGATGACTACACGTCACGTCGAAGTCACACGAAGTTTTGAGTTTTGATATTAAACAACTCGAGGTAGCCTATTTATTCCCTGACAAATAAATAGGCTGCCTCGAGTTGATTACAATTTATTCAGGTTTAATTATGATCATCATATTTGTTAAGAATCGTCGTGATGAAGGACAAACTGTTGGTTGTTATCTAGTCCTACCTATTTGTCTTTATTCTATGTGAAAAAACATATTTATAATTTCTGAATTCGCTGGACAGTGTGTATCGCGTGATTTCCTTTACTCAAAAAATGTTATATATGAAAGCTTCAAGACTTTATATAAAACGGTAACAAGCGCTATTTATGTATGTTGTGTGTACTTTTAATTATTCGACCAAAATACTAACTAATAATTGATTATATTTCATGAATGCTTTAAATAAACATGTCTTCCATTTTATTAATCGACATTTTTCCTGATTGGAATCACTCCTTAGTCATACATAAGTTATGGACCATCAAATATAATGAAGCGGTCGATTCAAAGCATTCCTTTCAAACGCTCGTCAAATGAAATACAAATTTGTAACTATGAGATAGTGGTCGACATTTTATCGATGTATATGAAACCGTATCTACACACGAAATTAATAGTGTATCTGTTATGGACCAAGTGATTAAACATTGCACTATTTATAATGCCCGGGTAAAGTGAATAATGACACGTTAAAACGGAGGGCTATGTGGTTAATGCTTGTATAAACTTCGGTATTTATGACATTGTCTGACCGTTATGAATATTGCTACATAACTGTTGGGCAAGTTGATAATTAAGCCAATTGAGGTAGGTATATACATTAGGCAGGGCGCTAGGACTAAGAATATACATGGAAGGACAATGATCACAGTTGTTTTCTAAGTAAATAAAGTATTATAGGTTTATAGTGTTTATATCTTGATTGGAAAACTAATACGAAACTTTGGTAGTGTGTTATAATTAGTAAATACTACAAAAAAGTTATACGTATTTGCATTAACATTAAGAAAGTGTGTTAGAATGACGTCAGGTCAGAAAAGATGTCTAGAATACAGTTGATGTGGTTGTTAAGGTTATGTATTATGTATGTCTAACAGATGTAGTTATACAATGCTCCGTCACAAGTGTTAAATGTTTTCTTGTTAAACAGAAATCTGACTATAACCTTAGATCAGATTTCTGTTAAAACGAATACTTGGTTTATTATGATTTTTTACATAAATAGTATTCGTTCTCACCTACCATATTGATGTTTTAATAATAAGGTAATAAAATATTACACACCGCTCATATAAAAATATTAATTGTTATTATAGTTATATTAATAGAAACATGCATGTATCAATTTTTTTACGTTTTATGAGATTTAAACACCGGCATTTCGGCGTGCTTTTCTGTATCGTCAAGGACCGCGGCATGTTTGTTTCTAGTTGGTTTAGGAAAATAAAAGTTACAGGGCCTTACTTATTGTTATTGAAAAGGACAGAAACACTTAATTACATTTTTGTATTGTTTCTATTAGGTAAAAGATGATCAAAAAATAAAAATATTTAGGCTATTTTCCTATCATGTGCATATTCCCTATTGAATAAAACATATTTTTATTACTGGACAATAGGTGGGGCAATTTATTCATACAGCCCGGTCAATTTGCTTATTTCAATACTTTTATTATATTGATTACTCATATTAGGCATTTTTAAACGATCTGGGCATTATGATTAATGCTTTATTAAACACTTGGTAGATAACATATCTACTAAAATTATATCTAATCCTAAAGCATTATAATATAAGATGTGGTGTTTGTTATAGAAAAAAGTTAGTTATGTTCTGAGAGTTGTTTCGTCATCAATTGTGAGCTAACTAACAAGTCGAAATGATTTATAGACGAATAACCATAATTGTAACGATGTAAATAATAATATTATTTAAGTAACGGTAAAGTAAAACTACAGCATTTAATGTTGCATTTGATAATTTGCAATTTTTTTTTTAAATACAGAAAGAACATTTTGAGAAGCTACAGGCTCGAGAAGTCTATTTGTCCTAGCCTCACAGTCTGGGAAGAGTGCTTTTCTATAGCTATGTAAAGTATAAATTGATAAATTAAATTTTAACGTGGGAGAGCCACGCTTCGGCACGTATGGGCTGGCTCGACTGGAGTGATACCATAGCCTCACAGAAAACGGGCGTGTTGCAATGCTTCACTTTGTTTCGCCGAGTGAGTGAGGTTCCTCCCACCTTAAAGTCAACGCACTTGTGACTCTTAAGTTGCAGGTGTATATGGTCGGCGGTAGTCACTTACCATCAGGTGACCCGTCTGCTTGTTTATCCTATGAAAAACGAAACAAAAAATATATCGTAGAAGATCTTCATCATCATATTCGTGTATAAGCGCCTTTACAGCAGATATGACACGTTGTGACATATTGCCTACCTACTTAATAAATCAATGTGGTTATTAATTAGCGTAAGACATGGGTGATAAATTCACGAATACATGGTTCTTTCAAGGGTCAATCTTTAAATACAACAGTTGCATGAATTGCTAAGTCTCTTATTATTCTTTTTTTTTTCAGTTTTATGCTTCTCTCGTAGTTTATAAACGTCTGTCAAAATATTTTGAAGCTGCCGAGCTCCAAGACTAGGCAAAGGAATCTTGTGTAATTTAATTATTCAAGTTTTATAAAAAAAAAACGTTAAACTGTCAAAGGAATGTCAAAATTTTTTATTTTTACCGGCTTAATGTTATAACTCAAGTTCAAAATAAGTTATTTTGATCAAAAGTAAAATTAGCATTTGCAGTCGTATTATAAACTATAGAAATGTAGTGACACTTACAAATTATTTTTTTTACGATAGGCTGTGTTTTAAAAGAAATCGGTATTTGAGTACGTTCAGAAAACGTTCTAAAATTAAAATGAGATGAAAAAAAATCAGATTCAAATGTTAAATTTAAAACGAAAGATAAAATGGCAATTATTATGTCAACATTATTATTTCTTCATTCCTTAAGTAACAGGTAAAAACCAAATACAGAATAACACTATTATACTACAAGGATAATAACATAGGTATCTAGAACTTATTTTCTATTTATAAAACTCATTTAAGTACCAACGATCCAATTATTATATCCTCTTCATCCATAAGAATACTTAAATAATGTAATAAATCTTCCAATTACATAGCATTAAAATATTGAAATGATAATGTTTAAAGACCAAATTGTATAATATACAACTCCAATTGCTTCAGCAATTTAATTTGAGAGGCATATCTGAATAGATCCGAATACCGGAGGGCTCTTCAAGCTTATAAGTCAGCTTGTCGAAACATCGTAAACATGCGATCCTTCGTCAAACAACCAATTAATTAGTAAAATACACCATCCCACTCAAATCGAAACCTAATTAATCACTTCAACATCGGTCGTCAAAATAATCACAACTGTTCCATCATTGAATATTTAACAGTATACAACCGAAATAAATTATATTAAATAGAGTTTCAACTTTCCTGCAATGCATTTTGTTAACGTTTGCAAGTTTTATTAAATTACGAACACAATCCGGGAACTTAGCCAAATATATTTATTCGCACGATTTAAGAATTTAACCTTTTTTTTTCAATAGTTTGGAGGAGGATTTTAAGGTAACTAAGGCCTTTAAATTTGTTCTATTTTTAAGAGGAAATAAAAGCTTTTTGTACATAGAAAATTGTATAAACAAACCAATGCGCAAAACTTTATATATATATCGCACAATCACTAAACTATGCACTAACTTCATTATATGCGACATACAAAAATTCAGCACTTTGATACACTATATTATTCTTTTTTACACTTGTATTTCTCGCACGCAGGCCGAAACCTTCGGCGAACGTTCGTCATACGAAACCTACCGCAACGCGACGCCTGTTATCGAACGAATGTTCCCGAACAGGAGATGTGGTGACGCGAGCGGTGGTGCCGGCGACCGGCGTGGCACTGCGGCTGCCGGCCGGCCGCGTGTAGCGCACCGATCCGAAACCTTACGACCTAACTCCCGTTTTGTAGGGAGTTAGGTCGTAACCAAAAACACCCTTACGCACAAAGCAGGAGAGTCCGTATCCATGTAACGAAACATAAAAGCTCCAATCGATGCTCCTGGAACAGGACAACAGATCTTTCCGCCTCCGCTCCAGTAACGTGACCAAAACGGCCGTAGTAAAATTTTAGCCAACTTTGCCAGCAACAACAGCCGAGCGAATCGATTGCAAAACGAAGCGTAATTTTAATAAGCATATCGACATCGAAACGCATCAGGATCTCGAATTTCATTAGGTAATCGTAAAAAATTCGAATACCTTAGCGGCACATGTGCAATAAACAGGCTATAAATGGTAAAAATATCGACTCCTTTTACCATAATTTGTTCTTTTAAATTGAATGTGTTTGGGTCGCTAAAATGTTGCAAAGTGGCAGCCTTAATATTAATGCTCTACATATAACATGTATGTCATTGGAATATTTAAAAAATTATGTAATTCATACAAAACTAAATGAAGTACTCTTCTAAATAAAACCTTTTTCGTCGCGCTTCCAATTTTCATTCCTGTTTCGGTCGACTACACTAAAACTACAATTAGTATAATAAATAATTAATTATTAAAAATATTTGTGTCCTTTTCATTGCCAAGGGAGTTTGCGTTTGGGTAACGGTAGATACAATATAAATAAAATAGACAGAAGCTTTCTAAGTTTAAGAGTTTTGGGCAGAATATGGCAAAGTTGCGATTGCGTTGCGGTTGCGAC
The DNA here is from genome assembly GCA_963859945.1 of Euplagia quadripunctaria. Lineage (NCBI taxonomy): Eukaryota > Metazoa > Arthropoda > Insecta > Lepidoptera > Erebidae > Euplagia > Euplagia quadripunctaria. Next base: position 8,950,256 of record OY982581.1, on the reverse strand, counting down.
CAGGCATTTTTTAAGCGATAAAGCATTGTAGGATGAACATGGAATAAAGGGGAAAATTCGGTCAACACCAGAAAAATAAATCCTTGTTAGGGTAATATACAAGACACCTCAATAAGCAATGATTATGAAATAATAATATTGAATGGGCAGGATATGAGCGTACACTCACTACCTTCCCTTGCCCACGCAATAATATACGAATCACTTTACAGAATACAGTTATTTATAAAAGGTTGAAAAAAACTGTTTAAAGTTAGTCCGCCTCGAAATAAAATGTTGATGTAATGTTGAATTTACTCTTAACTATTTTCAAGTAAAATTAAACGGTAACTTGATACTGTTGAGGTACCTATTCAAATTGATTAAAATTTAACTTTACATCTAAAAACTCATTCGAGCTTAGTTTACTGAACGTTTAGCGGTTCTATAAAAAATGGAAGGTCTAAATGCGATTATCAGCACCAAAACTAACCTGCGTTAATTCCCAAATTATAATTGACTATCTATAGCAAAAGCACAAGCCGTGCGAAAACAAGTCATAAAAAAAATGAACTAGCCAGAACTAGAAGCCGCGAGGGTACTGCACTCCACACTCTAATGGAGTGCTCAGCGTGGACACGACAGCGGTACGACCTACCTCGTGACGGCTATTGGTGTGGTTAGCCTCTCGCTAGAGACAATGGTTCTGTCCATGGTCCAAAGTGAGAGTGCGTGGGATTCCGCCGCCTCGTTTTGCGAGGTGATGTTGGCCAAAGAGGCGGCGGAACGGGATCGGAAGAGGACAAGCACTCTCTCATCCCGCAGAAGACGCATCGGGCGCCGGAGAGCACTGAATAATCTCCGTCCTCCATGAGCACTAGCCTAGGGGTAGCGGGTCTGGCTGAACGTTACCCCAGCAGAAGCAGGCCTGAGACGGTGGCGCAACGGGTTCTGCAACTCTCTCATCTGGAGGGGGATAAGGCCCCCCCTATTGCACGGTGTGGTCGCCTGCTGATCAGGAGGCCAAAGTCTGCAGGGGTTCTCGGAAGCTTCCTTCTTAGGGTATCCCGGGTCCCCGGCAATAGACTCACTTGTGACGGAACACCGTGTGGTTTTAGTCGGTTCGAGTCCGACATACCACTTCACCCTCGGTGAGGTGATGACCCGTGGGGGTTTCCACACAATAAAAAAAATCAAAAAGCTTTTACCCAGAAAATACTGTTCTCAAAGAAAGGAAAAATAACTTTTACGCGAATGAAGCCGGTGAGCAAAAGCTGGTACTTAATATTTGTTCAATGCATACTATAACAGTACATGTACTTGAGTCGATACAGGTCCGTTGTCGGCAAGTATTACTATCCTCTTTCATAGTAAACACGAGAAGGCTTATGTTACTGACACAACATAATATTCTGTTTGTAAAACATTCCGCTTGCGACATGGAATCCATGTTTGCAGTTCCGCTCTTGTGGAGATTATATTTATTTTATTCAAATTATATAAGGGAACAAAATGCATGGGAATCTTTTTAAGACTACGACAAATCCGGAGAAGAACTTTGCCCAGCAGTGAGACAGTCTAGGCTAAAGATAACTGTAACGTATTCTGTCGTTTTCCAATTCTAACTTACATTTTCCCTTTTTTTTTGTAAATTTCATTTCTATCGCACCAAAGGTATAATCGTAAAAGGTATTTTTTTTTTTTTAAATAGACTTCTTTAATTTAATTTCGTCTAAAGTCTAATTTATGCATTTTGCACCATGCTTATAAAATCCATTTGCAAACAACGTAGGTCGTTAGTCAACAGACAATGTTACGTCAGTTCGTATGTTAACACTATGGTGTTTTTGCAAAATACCGAGAAGGCATTAACCGCGGCTCAGTGATTGCAAATTGTGTTGAACTGTGTTGTGTCCGGGAGTCGAGTACACAACAAAGCCTTGCTACCGTTGAAAGAAGCGTTCCGCTCCGAGCGTTTCGGTGCCGTGGGAATGCTAGACCAAACCTAGATATAAAGACAGATTCCCAATGACTTTCCAATTCAAGTATAAATATTAAAAATAGTAAGATTTTAACACTATTTTTAGTGTACGTTATTTTTGTAACACGGCCTTAATTACAATAAAATAATTAAGGAAACTTAAAATATACCTTTGAAGAAATAAAAATTACATATAGGTACTGTTAAAAGCGTAGACTATTTTATTTGACACTGAAACCGATTTTAATTTTTAAACTTTTTAAATTATTCATTTTGTATGTTATGTTTACGAAAAAGGTATTACATAATCTCTGAATTGCCAGACGTTTCGACCAGGTTGCACTGGCCGTGGCCAGAGGCGTTAATTCCCCTATACATACATAACTATACCATGGAACGCGAAAGTTTAAAAGTTAAACTTTCATTGTTTTACATGAGATTTGTTAAATAAGTTACAAGATTTTATAACATTCATAAATAAGAATTTGCTGATGTATACCAGATACATTCTAACACAATACGAGTAGTTCTTTGTTAATAAACTTATAACTAGATTTGAAGATAGCGAAGATTGATATTAAGACTTGAGAATGTTGACTCATCATCTCATGGCGACAGTTTTTTTAGTTCAAGCTTGCTTTGAAAACTATCCTACAAAAAGAGTATCTAATAGACTATCATCAACACAATCAACATAATAACTACTGTTAATTACAGACAAACAACTCCACTAATTTAAATTTAAATTTCTTGCGTCTAATCGTGGCGCAGCGCGGTACTGCTGATGAGCACATGCCTTTACATAATTAAATTTGACATTGCATTGTGCACTTTAAACCGATGCAATTAAACTTAATTACCCTTAAGCCATAGTGCATCTCCATGGAAGTGCAATTTAGTTTAGACTCTAGACGATACGATTCCGACACGAAATTTCTATATTTGATATTAAATTTGTGCATAATAATTCTTTCAAAAAAAAACCGACTTCAACAAAAAAAACTATTCCATAAAAGACTTATATTTACTATATGGTTTTCTCATGGATGCCATTGTCAGAACTGGACCAAATTGAAATGGGACCACACGGGAAGCACCAGCTTTCAAATAAAAAAAAGAATCATCAAAATCGGTTCACCCAGTCGAAAGTTCTGAGGTAACAAACATAAAAAACAAACATACAGTCGAATTGTGAACCTCCTCCTTTTTTGAAGTCTGTTAAAAAGAGGAATACTCAAAATATATATATACTATACAAAGCGACAAGATTTTTTTGCCCACCCACTTTTTCTGTATTGTTTCGCTTGTAGCCCCAGCGGATTTTCTAGATTCTACTTTAACTCACATTTCGAACGCTTCTAGTCTCTCTGTATCTTTTTCGTCAGCGTTTAATTCTATCGCAACCATATAACGACAGGCGCCTCACATTTTGTAAACTTTTTCCATATTCGTTTCGATATTTCAACTAAACTTACTAATACAAAATCGTGTCGTGTTATCTAAAAGGGGTGTGTTATTGTATTGTGAGTATGATAACGGTCGTCAGCTGTTCACCAGTACATCATTACGATAAGTGTAGAGATTAGGCATGCACAGAGCCCGCACACTTTTATCTTTGTGAAATTTCTCTACAAATATTTGGTTTAGAATGATGGATTCTTTTTTTAGGGAGGGTCGATTCGAACTTACTCGTATTGTTTGCTTTGGACGAACGTGAAGGCTTTCCCCTGGGAAGATTGTTAGGAACTCTGTGACCGTTTTGATAATTTGAATTTAATTTTTATAAATTGTTTATATAATTAATATTTACAAGTTTTCGTTACAATTCGTTTCGACAAATGCACTCATTTTGCTGACTTTACTACAGATATGTAAAAATTTAGTTTATTTTGTCGTTTTTTGGGTGAAAACACTAAGCTTTCAGTAGTACACATTCCATATAAAATGTACCAAAACTTTTTTTTATATTTTGGAACATAATTGGAAGATGGAAGAAATAACAGTCATACATACAATACAATGGTCATTGTTATTACGAGATATTGTACAAGTCTTAGATTGTACAAGCATTATTTTTACACATGTTGTGAACTTGTGATGTACAAATTAGTGAGATATTTTACATTAAAATTAATAAAAACATACTTCTGTGTTTAATCAGTGGCCTAAAGTTTCTTTTAAGAGCGTTTATCTGAATTTGAGCGTTATTTTGTGTTTTATATAGATTTTATTGACTTACGTTACAAAAATTAATGTCTTTCTTGTAATTGAAATTTTTAAATTATTGTGTAACATGTGTGATCTTGCCAGAGGGAGTTATGGTAGCTGAGACATTCCAACTGAGGTCAAATCCTCCAGTTTATAATATTCTTTCTTAGTATACAATACATAGTATACACAATACAATATAGCTACCTAATACAATATATTAATTCCACGCGGACGAAGTCGCGGGCACAGCTATCCTATATGAGGACAAAAATGATCACGCTACATAAATGCCAACATCACAACGATTGGCATACCCCAACGTTAATCTACCTCCAAAAATCTAACTGTCTCTAAATTTATCAGCGAAATGAGATAAACTTGCTATTCCGTTCCATTCTCATTAAAAACTAAAAAAAAAAAACATTCTACAAAACCGATTAGATTAAGTACAACGGTGATCCGTCACAAATGAAAGATACCGGTTGTTTGTCAGTTACAATAACATTCATAGCCTTGTGAACCAATTGTGTCTATAGTTAAGTACTACTCACTCTGGCTAATTACATTGTTATATATTTGATGAGGTCACCGCCATTATGGGAATTTATGTAAAGATGGAACAGCTTAGAGAAAGCAACTGGATGACATGATGACATTTCAATACCTACATCTTTCGTGACTCTTTTGTATTCGCTTTATGTTATTTGGAAATGTTATTGGATTAGCATTACTAAATCGATAATTGATTTATATATTTTTTTAAGGGAAAAGGGGCAAACGAGCAGACGGGTCACTTGATGGTAAATGACTACCGCCGCCCGTGGGCACCTACAGCTCAAGAGTCACAAGTGCGTTGCCGGTCTTAAAGGTGGAAGTAGGGAAAGGGTGGAAGAGGGGGAGAAGGGAGGGGGAAGAGTTAGGGCTTATGGTAACCTCACTCACTCGGCGAAAAGCAATGTAAACATTGCTTCACTGCCGGTTTTCTGTGAGGCCGTGGCATCACTCCGGTCGAGCCGGCTCATGCGTACCGAAGCATGGCTCTCCCACGATATTAATTTATTAGCTACTAGTTACTATTATTTATCTATTAGCCACATTAAAATAGTAAATTTTATAATATACTACCACAACCCACCCTGGCTTCGCACGGATAGTAGAGAAATCTTCTACAATCATCATCATATTTCAACCAATTTACACAAAACGTTAACAAATTATACACCTAAAGCTTCCTCATGAATCAGTCTATTGGTGAAAACCGCATCAAAATCCGTTCAGTATTTTTTTAGCTTATCGCGAACAGACAGACGCGGCGGGGGACATTGTTTTTATATATTATTATTATAATATCCACTAGCTGACCTGACAAACGTTGTCCTGTAAAATAATCAATGAAAATGGGAAAAAAGCCCTTTCAGTTTGCTCAGTTTCCTGATTTTCTGGGCAACTTTTTTCCATTGAAAATCCATATTCGGACTATTGCTAACATTTAATGAGCTTGCAAACCGTTTATTTCATATACCAATTTAACTTGCACTGTCATTGAATAGCTTTCCGTATTCACGTAACTTTTAAATTTGTAACATATTGTTTAACAAATTTTACTTTTTACACTTCTAAATATAAACTTTAAGTATTTCTAATTTCACGCTCCTCCGTTCGCGACATTTTCTTAAAAATGCGTGCAAAGAATTCCCTTAACGTATTAACACATAATTATATATATATTTATATATGTATATAGATATTGTCACGCCTCTGTGATATACGTTAGTAATCGCGTGAGAAGTCCCCACTGATTTAGATTCAATACATTTGAATTGTATAAATGTCGGAATAGGGAAAAGTGACTTGGGTGTCGCCGTGGAAGTCAGCACGGTCTACTCAATAAATATTGATTTGTTCAAGATATTTAAGGAATTGTTTTATAAATGTTAAAAGTCTTAAAAGCCTAATATTTATTATAACGCCATAAATACTTATAATGTATTAATTATCCTCCTCTCGACAGCGACATCCAGATCTTGGGTACCATACATACCCCCCAATCTTTACAATATGTAGATTATACCAATTCTATTCTTCTCATTTTCCTCATAGTTGTTCAGAAAAGGACTAGCCTTCAATAACAACTACCAAAACATGTTAAGTATTTAACAAAAGAATACCTATACCAAATGAATAATTTGTCACAGTTATAAATAGCACAACACAATACAAATAAGCAAATGATTATGACGTGGCCATGTTTATGAGTGACTTAATGACCTACAAAAGCAATAGGCAATTAACAGGTTCTTTTAGCGAGTTTAATATGCCTTCATAATGAAACATTTTAAAGAAAACCATACTGATAGACAGTATCTATACTAATATTATAAAGCTGAAGAGTTATTTGTTCGTTGAACGCGCTAATCTCAGGAAAAACTGGTTCGAATTGAAAAATTATTTTAGTGTTGGATAGCCCATTTATAGAGGAAGGCTATGGGCTATAACATCACGCTATGATCAATAGGAGCGGAGCAGTGACCATAAACGCAGGTGAAACTGCTTTGCTTTGCTGCTGTATGCTTTGTACGGCGCTCTCACTTATCAATGGCTATTATCATAAAATATAGATTATAGAATAATATTTAAGCTTTCGTATTAGATACAATTTAATTTTTATCATGGTATTTATGTACAACCCTTCGAATTGAATTGCGTTACTAAAACCTACTCGGGATTGATTAAGCACCCATTGGATTTTTTATTACAACCCTCGCAGTTAAAACCCACGGCTGGGTAAAAACCCGGGTGATTACCCATCTCTAACTACAACTAAAACACTAGCGACATACTGATATTGCATCATTATTATTATTATATCACCTGTATGATCGGCATAAACGCGAGCAGAAATCTACCTCCTAACCTCCGGATGATTATGAGACCTAAACAATGAATACAATAAATTGTTTTTTTCTGAATTAATAGATCAAATTATCCGAAAGTCATAGTAGTACAAATGCTTTACCTAAGGGATGTAGCAATAGCTACGGTATGTGCAGATTTTCAACTAACTACGATAAGCTATCTGCTTGCCATGCCAAGCGGAATAAGCCATTTACCTCAGGATAAGTCTATAGTCCGTGAAGCGTGGACAAATTGTTAATGTAACGTAAGCTATTGTTATCTTATGGATACTAATAATTCAGTGTTATAAGTAGGGTTGCCAACTATAACATTATAATATACACTATATTTTGGGCCTGTGTTCTATATACTAATTATGCAAAAATACTATATTTGAGGTTAATGCAAGATAAAGGCTTTCAAGCAACAAGTAAATTGATAACAATTAACAGATTGTTAATTATATAAAATTTACAGACAACTTCAAGCAACACACTTTAAGTGCATTTATTTATAACTTTTGGTTCGATTAAGTACGTAGATATGTACCTCCTTTGAATTAGCTGACATTTCGACCAGGTTGCTTTTGCCGTGGTTACAAAAGTCGCCGTGAACGCGGAGTCACCCTGTTACTACCGCCGTTTTAATCATGAGTACATATTTTCACACTTACAAACACTTTGAAAAATTAAGAATTAAGAAAATTTTGAAAAATGCTCATGTTAGCGTATGTGTCGGGTCGTTCGGCTTTCTTTAATGTGGTTGAGCTGGAAGATGGCCGGCGCGTGCGTGATACTCGTGAACGAGTGGCATTAGTAGGGGCTAGTCATCTCCGGATTGCTTTTAACTTCATATAGTTAGTAATTTTGCGCGACTGTTTACATTTTAGAACAATATATGTTGTCCTCAAATTTAATTAGCGCGTATAAGCAATTTACAGTAACAAGAAACGTAAAGAAATATGTTGTAAAAGAGTGTCCTTGGAGTTTCTTGCCTGTTCTTTTCCATATGATCTACGTATTGGAACAGATAGCTTGCTTCACGACTGACTTATGCTGACGGACTCCTACTCCTGACAATTCCAAAATACCTATTATTTATTTAATTGAAATAAATGATTTTGATTCGATTTGATTGACAGCCAAAAGAAAGCTAGGAACCCTATTTAAAGCCTATGCTCAATGTGTTAATAAACGTTGTTCAGAAAAGAAATGTTATAATACTAATATTATAAACGTGAGTTGGTGAGGATGTAGGGATGTATGGATGTTCGTTACTCTTTCATGCAAAAACTACTGAACCGATTGCGGTGAAACTTGGTATGTAAGTAGCTGGAGAACTGGATTAACACATAGTCTTCTTTTTATCCCGACATTCCCACGGGATCGGGACTGACGAAACCGCGAGGTGCAGCTAGTTGCTAATAAGGTTTTTAATGATTTAAAACAATTAGTGAGCAGAGAAAATCTTTCTTATTGGATGCCGACGCCTAGCTACTGTAAGTGGGAGTGTAGGACCCTCTAATGGCGTAAATATATTGAACAAGGTCAACGCGACACAGTAGTCAATGCGATGACTAAATAATGGTCGGCGTGTTGAACGTAACAGATTTAATATGATCTACTATTGACCTATGCAGTCATGGTCGTTCTTTGCTACTGGGTCATGTCACAATCAATTTACTACTTATTAACGTTTAGTTCAAGTTTAGTTAGTAGTATTAGAGACACTAAAGCCCGGTTCCTATATTCAAGAAACGATTCGTTTTGCTTACGGACGGTAAAATTTTCATTGAAAATTCGACAAAAATTTTACCGTCCGTAAGCAAAACGAATCGTTTCTTGATTATAGGAACCGGGTATAAGAGTGCACTTACTAGAGATTTTATGAACATTTAAATGATTTTAAACTGGGCATATCTATTTATACTAGAGATCGCTTGGTGGTCGAATTTCGACCATGGTTTTTTCATTTGCCAGTATAACTTGAGCTGTCATTATGTAGACTTACTTACCAAGACAGGTAATCATATATACTGGACACGTGTAATTTCATTAAGCCGTTTTCATGTAATTTTTAAAGTTGTAACACATATTGTTTAAAAGTTTTAGCTTTCTCCACTTCTTCTACATTTAAACTGTAAATATTCCAAAATTCACGTTACTAGGTTTGCAAAATTTTCTTAAAAAGGGGTACAAAGAATTCTCTTCACGTATTAATATAATGATTATGTATACCTTAAGACGAATAGTTTAAGCATTTTAGCTTTAAATGTGGATGTTACTACGAATTTCATTCTAATACTGTTTAAGCCGTAAGCCCCCCAATTAAAATAAATATAATGTCAAAGTGCCACAGGTACGCGATTATTATATTGTTTATATATAGTGTCTAGGTGCTAGTGTAGTGGCTACGAAATAGTGTAGAGTCTAAGACCCAGTGTAGTACAGTCGTAGAGTTAGTATAGAGTCTATATATGCATATGTATTTAGACTCTAGTTCTATAAGGACCTAATAAAAGTGTATCACATCATACACACATATCGAAGATGACACACCGTATAGCTATGAAATGATATACTAGCAGTTTCCACGCGGCTTCACTCGCGTGTACATATTAATATATTTTGAGCGGAACCATAATTCTTTTTTCAAAATAAAAGTAGCCTAAATTACTCCTTATAACACCAGCTATCTGCCAGTGAAAGTCCCGTGGAAATCGGTTGACCCGTTCTGGAGATTAGTAGAACAAACAGGTGGACAGACAAAAAATTTAAAAAACTGATTTTTACGCATAGGTATCGTGCAAATAACTGTATGAGTAAAAACTATTATTTTGACATTACAAACAGACACTTCAATATTATTTATTTGTATTGATATTGTCAAGTTACAGTATTGTATTAACAGTGCTGCGAGAAAATAAGGTAACTGCAACGATACAAAAATAATTTAAAAAAAAGTGTTACAGACACTCAAGCATTCAATTAATAATTAAGATTTAGGTTCCGATAAGATAGTGTATTGAGTGCATTTACTTATCAAGGATAGAGGTAACGTATGGTCAAAACAATGTAACTAAAAATAATAAAAATAAGACGAAATTATAAAATAAAAAATACAATGTGCCCCGCCGCGTCTGTCTGTTCGCGATAAACTCAAAAACTACTGAACGGATTTTCATGCGGTTTCCACCAATAGATAGAGCGATTCATGAGGAAGGTTTAGGTATATAATTTGTTAAGGGTTTGTGATTCGTGGGAGAGCCATGCTTCGGCACGTATGGGCCGGCTCGACCGGAGTGATACCACGGCCTCACAGGAAACCAGCATTGCTTTTCGCCGCGTGAGTGAGGTTACCGGAGGCCCTAACCCTTCCCTCTCCCACCTCTTTCCCTTTTCCCCTAGTCCCACCTTAAAGGCCGGCAACGCGCTTGTGACTCTTGAGTTGCACGTGCCCATGGGCGGCGGTAGTCATTTACCATCGGGTCTGCTCGTTTGCCCCCTATAACATAAAAAAAATATACTTGAAATATGATGATGATTGTTGAAGATGTCTCTGCTACCCGTGCAAAGTCGTGGCGAGTTGCAAGTACATATATCCATGATGTATTCCATATATCTCGTTAAACTTCACCACTGCATTCCAGGTTCTTTGATCATCCGTATTCGTATAAAAGAATATGCAAAGAGAGAGAAAAACACGCAAATATTATAATCGCCTCCACGTTGCACATTTCGCTCTAAAAGCATATTTATATTTGTAAATCTTACTTTGTAAAACGGTTTGTTTTCATAACAAATTTTATTTTTATTGGTCTAAAGATTATTAGCGTATACTGTCCGTGACTTGATCATATTTCGCTTTCCTATGAATCATAGCAATACATAGCTGCAATTTCTAGAAAAAAATATCTTGTGTAAAATCATCTTATTCATAAATTAAAAACACTGCCTAACGAAAATCCCTTCAACGATTAGAAAAAACATTGATCTTCGAACGACTGAACAGATTTTCTTGAATAACATCTAAGAACACTCTCGAGCAAGTCACCTTTCAAACAAAAACAAACCGCACTCAAATCGGTTCATCCGTTTGGGAGCTATGACGCCACAGATAGACACAAATACATAGATACACATGTTAAACTTATAACACCTCTCGTTTTAACGTCAAGGGTTAAGAATATATTACGATTAGCTTTTACCCGCGGCTTCGCTTGCGTTAATGTAGATTTTGTCAGTTTTTATTTTATTTATTTCTGAAAGGCAGGCTTACACCGACCGAGTTCTTATGCCGGACAAGTCCAAGTTATTTTTGTCCTTTGGAAACAATATCCTTTTATGTGCTCTTGACCTGACAACGTGCAAAATTTCATGATTATCGGTTGAGTACAAACAAACTAACTCACATTCGCATTAATATTTTTAGTTAGAACGTGTCTAACAAAACCAGACACCTTTGTCGGCGGTAGTTCGTACCTTTATAACACCGTGCGAACGTACACTTAGGGGGATGACACATATCCTATTAGAACATTAATAATATATTTTACAGTGACATTGTTTCGTACGGTAATCCGAAGGGATCACAACTGTGACGGATCGATTGCAATGCGAATTCAAAGAATTGCGTGACTTATTTCCGATGCTCCGATCATCAGCTGCGACAACAACAATTGGATACGGTTTCTTTTAATTATAAAAAAGCATACTAGGAATAGTTTTGCACTCTACAAAGTAAGAATGTATTATAATTGTGTCTGATATAACAGTATATTCAGACACGGTTTCGTATTTTTTTTTTAGATATAAGTACATTATTAAGATAATTACTTTTTCTTTCTTTTTTTTCTTTCTTTCTAGTATAAAAGCACAAAAAACAATACATACACTTATAAGAAAAGCCATAAAAAATTTTTTAGGACTTACGTACATAACATTCACAGTTGTAACAAACGATAAAAAGTCCACTTTAATCATTTTAAGAATCAAATTTCTTTTTGTAATGACAAGAATAAATAAAAAGATATAGTAGGTACTTAATGTCAGGTATAATTATTATGTCAAAAAAATAAAAAAATGTATGGTTAAATCATGTCCATATCGTTTCGCTGCGATTTCAATGTCATTTACAAGATAAACCCGTAATTCATCCACCGAATAGTTACATTTTTCCAATAAGGAGGCTTTGTCTCTTTTTTGAAGTGAAAACTTCTTTAGCGGCGTTGTGCACTTTTTGGGATGGGTAAAAAATGTTAAACTCGCGTCAGGACAAGTGACCTGATCGAAAATTCGTAAGACGGAGCCAAGTTTCTTGTATTAAAAAAAAAACATTTGAAATTCAAACATTTATGAGCGGCAAGGAGCGCAGAACTTCCAGTGTACCCTATGTATACATTTAGATATGTTATTACCTACTTTTTATTTTTAACCTAATTATGTATATACAGATACGTGTGTGTGTATGTATATGCAAATACATTGTGAAGTTATGTTTTCACTTCTGACGTACAGTCCTGACTGTTTTTTTTTAATTCATGTGCCTTGTAGATGTAATTTTTTAATTCTGTTAGGCATTTGAATAGTTTCACACTTTGATATCGCGCACAATGCTATGATATATTTAAAGTTGGTGTGAAATTGTTTTTCAAGAGTTTTCTTCGAGCACTTACTCTGATTAACCTTTCATCTGGAGTTTCAAAATCAATTAGGTAAGTATTTTGACAATTGGCTTAAGATAGTCGGTATATAAAGACAAGTACCGTTAGTATAGATAATTCTTTGAAATGCTCTCTACAAGATTCCCATTGCGGAATTGGGACTGTAGTTCTGATTGCCCGTTTTTATATTATACAGACTTTAGAACAGCAGCGAGTACCTACAAAGCCGGTATAATGATGTTTGAACAAGACGTAAAGGGACAAGGCTCTAAACTTATACCAAACAGTTTAGGTACCCTTCCTTGCGCAAACCTCAACATTATTTCAACATACTCAGCGCATTCTAACCAATTAAAGCCAAACTACTTATTAACTAATAATCCTGTAACACGCAATAAAATTTCTCGTTATTATTAGCATTATTTAACTTAACAATATCAATCAACACGCACCTAACCTGATCGGAGGATTGTAATGTGGGAGCCCATTTTCTCCACAATACGTAAAGAAATGATTTTATGTTTTTAAAAATACATCTCGTGACATGAGTTTGCTTGTTTTCGTGTAATTGTGAGGTCCCTGGTTGCATACATTAGTACTAGTACTACTAGTACAAATCACTACGGTAAGGTCTTCGACTTGTTGGAACATCCTCCACCTAATACAACTTATGGGAGCTTCGTATAATTGGTACGACTATATTAGCTGAATAATTTCGGTAATACTTTCCACAGTATGTTATAACGTCTCAAGTCTCTTGAACACTAACCAAATAACCATTTAGTTTAATGGTAACTAAAGAACAACTAAAATTAACAAATCAAGTTTCCCATACAACAAGAGAAACAAACTATTCCAAATCTCGCTGCAGCCCACGCGTGTTAAGAGCGCGCTCTTTTTGTGGGTTACCAGGACGGCGTCTAATTACACCTAGGGTACGGCTTCGTCTAGACATAGGCAAAAACGCCCACTATGTATGACCTTGAATACCCTTTGTTTTGTATGGGAACAGTCCTATAAATAATACACAATTGATATTAAAACAAGAAAATTGTAATCTTTAAGGACACAATAGTTAAACGCAGGGGACCATTTATACAACCTTAGTATTTCAACATAAATACTTCTTGCGATAATATAATTACTGATATGTACATAGATTTGTGCTAAATCCAGATTACTTTGTCTTATGTTACAAACGCACTAAATTTAAAAAAATATAATTATTGGCTCTACACTGTCACTACATATTATAAAAGAAAGTCCCCCGCCGCGTCTGTCTGTCTCTCTCTTCGCGATAAACTGCAAAATTACCGAATGGATTTTCATACAGTTTCATACAATTTACACGTTACTATTAGATTACAAATATTAAAACTCACCAACTGGAGCAAGCTGCTTACAGGAGTATTTCCACCTGGAAAAATACAAAACAGTTGTGACAAATCCGTCAAAGAAATTTTAAGAATAAAGTGAAGCTGTGTGCACAAACTAGATTGCCCTTGTAGTCCCAATGGTTATAGGGCCAAACAATTTTATTTTTGAGATAGAAACAAGCTTTTTGGGGCCTAATGGCAGGCTGTGAACATTTAATGTTTGTATTTGCAAAAGTACCTTGAGGACCTAGAAAATATAATAAAAAGAAATAAGGGATTGGGTCTTCCAGCTACTCGTCCATTGCTGAGCATACTCTCCCAAGGACTTCTATAATAAATTATCCCCAGCCGTCTTAATCCAACGGTCTCTAAAACTTTTATCAGATCGTCGGCCCATAAGACATAAGAATATGGTTGTACAGGCTGATAAACGAAATAATATCGACAATACAGCGAAGTTTCAAGACGATCGGTATGACTACTCTAATTGGCCACATTCTGTAGGCTAACAGTTGACCAGATCATCGTAAACGTATAAGAGAGAGAAAAATGTATAAGAATTAACATTTAGAAAGGTTCCTTGCGCCTTGATTACCATAACATCTCCATTCATCATCATCACTATCTCAACTGTGACGCACATTGCTTCTCCTAAACCACCTCTCGTCTTGCACCGTCTTCTGTCAGCTTCTGCATTATCGATAATAATAGGCCGTATAGAAACAACAACAATACAATCTATATCTCGATCTTGTCATAAAAATACTCTCTTATTGTTCTAAAACAGCATTATGATACGCATCAAATTACACTCCGATCGTGTCATTGCAGCTTTAGGAACCGATATCGAAAAATTAATTATTATTATTATTATGTCTATTTTTCATAACCCAGTATTATATTGAATCACTCGTTATTTAAACATCGACAGATTTAATAGAGCACCAATCACAATTCTAGTTTACCAGTCAAAAGGCTAGCCTAGACATACGAACAACAGAGTTGTCCCGGTGCCCTATATCCAGCGGCAGACTTCGTCGGAGGAAATAGGGCAGCGAACTGGTGGCAGTTGAATCGGAAAAGTCTGTATACTACACAGACTTTTCCGATCCAACTGCCACCAGTCTCAAACATTTATAACAGGATGTAGCGTTATTTATATGGCGTGTTTAATGTATACGAGAATGAAGATTTCAATTAAAGCACAAATAAGGTTTCCTAAGCAATCTTAAAATTTCGCGTCATAATTCACAAATTACGACAATTGTACGTGTCAACAAATACTCGTGTGAGTATCTTGTCAATATTTCTGGTTTAAGGATAGAGTAATTACGGAATCATAATATATTTAGACTTTTTTTTAGACTACGTTTTAGTTTTAGGGTTTAAATATACTATATTACTCAGAAATTCATAATTCAGTTGCGGTTCCCGGATTTCGAAGTCATTATGTGCGACCAGGTAAATAGCGTCGAGTAGCGTAATAGCGTCTACACTTTCGGGCAAAGAATAACGTTCTTTATGGATTTTTTTTAGTAGGCTTCATAACTACGGCACATACAAAGTACGAGCTTTGCCCGCGGCTTTTCTCGCGTAAAAGGATTTTATTGATCCCTCGGGAACAATACTTTTTCTGCATGAAAGGTGCCCTATCTATGGCCTTCTCTGTATCCCTGGCAACGTGTATGCAAAATTTCATGATGATCGGATGAACAGAAACATCCACTGACTTTCATATTTATAAAAACTAAATATTCAAAAATATACGCGTATATGAATACAACGTTGTGTAAAAATTTCAAAACGATCGGTAAAGAACATTAGGATATTTGCGATTTTGAACAACATTTTTTTTAGATTTGTTTCATGCGAAAATGTTTCATAGCAAAGAAATGCTCAGAAAGAAACATGTTGAAAAGGATGAGGAACTTATGGATTTAATATCAGATTGTGATAAGATTTTGTTCAGAAGTTGACAGACTGAAATGACATGAATTGGTGGAAAACTGGATTTTGGACTGACCAATTTCAATCTAGCCAAGTCTGTTAAAAAGTGTTTAAGGAATACTGGATTTAGATGTTTTTTTATATGAGTTACTGAGAGCTATGACAGCGACGATACATTTTTCTTTTGTATAGGTGCTCCTCAAAGAATTAACAGTGGTATGCTACAATCGCATTTTGCCGACTACATTCTAGACCCTAACGAACGTAATAAGAAGCGTGGTCATTGCTAAATACCGCTCAACGTTTACCGGCCCTGTGGTTATACTTACTGAGATTTTGCTAACAAAAAAATCAAATACGAGGGCTACACTGAAAATATCGGGAATCAAGGAAGTGACACAACATTACTATTTAAAAATGCATTTATTGCTTTTCGAAGTATTCTCCGCGAAATTTGACACATTTTCCATACGATGGAACCAATCATTGAAGCAACCATTCCATTCGGAAGTTGGGGTCTCCAAAATGGCCGTTTTGTAGGCGTCCACAGCTTCTTCAGGTGATGAAAATCTCTGACCACGCAATTTATTCTTTATTTTAGGGAAAGTATAGAAATCATTAGGGCTTAGGTCGGGACTGTACGGCGAATGGTCTAATAATTCTATGTTTTCTTGCTCTAAAAACTCTTTTGTTCTGTGCGCGGTGTGAGAACTCGCATTGTCGTGATGGAGGATGATGCTGCGGTTGCAGTTCTCTTTACGGAGTTCGGAAACGACCTATGGCAAACAAATGCTGGCGTACCATTCTGCATTAACCGTTCTTTGTCCTTCAAGAGGAATAGTCGCAACATGGCCGGTTTTGGAGACAAACGTGGCCACTATTTTTTTTTCAACACTCCGTGAACGAACAATTTTAGTTGGCTTTAACTCATTTTCGAACAACCAAACTCGTGACTGGTTTTTTGTTTCGGGTTCGTACGCGTATATCCAGGATTCGTCACCTGATACAATGTTGTATACAGCATTTGAGGATCCTGCGTGGAATCTTTCGAGAGTTCTGACGCACCAAGTAACGCGAGCCGCTTTTTGCTCTTCACAGAGCAAATGCGGTATCCATCGGGAAAACAACTTTTTTACACCTAATTGTTCATGCAAGATTATTTGTATTTGACTCATGCCAATGTCTAAATTTGCCTGAATTTCGCGGTATGTCACATGTCGATCTTCCTCAATCAGCTTACGCACAGCGTCAACGTTTTCTTGGGTGACTGCAGTTTTTGGACGACCTTGACGGGGTTCATCACTGAGCTTGACACGTCCACGTTGAAATTCAGCAAACCAGCGATAAATTGTGGTTTTGGATGGGGCTTCATCACCAAATGCAGAAAGCATCCGGTCAACACACTGTTTTTGTGTTAAACCGCTTGGAAAGTCATAATAAATCATCGCCCTTGAATTTTCTCGAGTCAATTCCATTTTCTCAACGACTAAACAAGTTTGAGAAGACCTTGTGAGAAGACCGAGAATCTTTTTTTAAATAAATAAATCGTATTCGATTTTTAAAACCAAGGAGTTTTCAATTAAAAAGATTTTAATATGATAGGAATAGTGGAAATATTCCATTCCCGATACTTTTAGTGCAGCCTATGTAACAATTGCCCGATCAAGAAATCGAATCTTAGACCTAACAATCACATGCATAACGGTGTACTCCTAAATTATTATTTGTACGTGTTTTAGTCATGTTTTCCAGGAAGTAAATAAAGATGAGATAATACAAAAATCGTAAGGGTTCGAATGAAACGGACATCAAATGTACCATACAGGTATATGCACAAATTTTAGAGATTTTTTAAATATTTATGTTAGAGTCTAACCAACTAAAACCAAACAAAGTCTCCACCATACCCTCCAGCCGCCAGCAGAGCTTGGCATCATTTCCTGCATACCCATTCTAAATGACAGATTAGAACTACTTGTATTGTAGTCTATGAATTTGCACAATATGATTTATATCCCTTTATATTTTTTTTTAATTCTTCAGTCACCAAAAAGTTGGCTGCAACTGATTGCTTCTTAGTTCATTGTGTATTTGTATTAATGAAAAAAAAAATGTGCAACACCAGTGTGGTATCACTTCCACATTCTAAGGTACAGGTATGCCTTGCAAACAATTGTGAGGGTATATTATTCTTATTGGAATCACTTTTTCTATTATGAAATTTACAGTATCATGTTAATTTCTCAAAAGAAAAATTGGTAGACTGCCATAGGCTGGCCCCCTTTTATGTGGGACTGAGAATAAACCTTTTGTACAGTGAGTATATAAAAAATAAATGTGTGAAAAAATGTTATAAAAAAAATTACATTTTATTATTTTTAGTACTACAGAATCTCAAATACTAGATTGTTTAGTACAAGCAACAGCAAAACTTTTGAACAACAACCACAAGACCGCACATATTTTCTAGTAGTATTTCTAGAGTTGTATTAGTGGAGCCAAGCTACTAGCTTGCGCTGGTGGCCACTTTTCAGATGCCAGGTACTAAAGGTACATAAAATCATAACTTCTTATTTAACCAATCACTCTTCTTAAATTCTGAGTGTTAGTTTTTAAAATATAGTACACAATATCATTAAAATGTTATTATCAATATTGCCTGATAGTTTTCATCTGCAGTAATTTAGGCCTGACACTATTTTATATGAAAACGTAATCAACTGTGGATAAGAGTATCAGTTTTATGCTATAGGTGCTGAAAATAATATTGTATAAGACATTACAGCTGTCATTGCATACATAGATAGCAGTATGTCTCTATATAGTAGAGTGAAGAAAATAGTAGTTGTGTTTTTTTTTAATTACCTGATACTCAGAGATACATGTAGCAGCAGAAAATTATTAAGAGTTAAAATTTTTACACTACAAATCACTAGTGATCCAAAACTTCTAAATTGCAATGGTTTCTACAGCAATTATCAATTAATATTAAGGTATAGAAAATTATGTTACTTTTTTGTTACAACAGATTCACTGAGTCTTGTCATTCCAGATGTTCTATGAGTGCAATTGACTCTGATTAGGTCGTACTGCTATATTATTACGTTTGGAAACCGGTCGCGAAATTACACCTTTCTACTGATAATTATACGACTTAACACCTATTTCTTATAATGTTATTAAGGTATGACTGCTATTGGTATAGTATTGTTAATTCAATATTGAATTTCTGAATGTTTTTGTAAACAATTAAACACATCAAACAATGATTTTTAGTTAGGAATAGATAACACTTACTTCAGCAGAAAAACTATATCAAAATTTATAAACATTCAAAAACACCTTACCGTTTAAAAAATAAACCTAACCACACTATTTTGTTACTATTATTTTCGATATGACACACTAAAACATTGATATTAGAACATCAACAAAAGTTTATTGCACTATTGGAATTATTGACACCCTAGGAACATAGACAATTTTTTAGTTTTTAAAACTGGGTCAACTAAGCGCGGCGCGGGCATAACAAATCAAGAGAGTTTTCACTTTCAAATATCCTGTGTCAAATTTAAAATATTTTTTTTATTAATTTTATGTACTAAGCTAAGAATGCTATTTGATACTTGTCAATTATACTAACACAAATTTTAATGAAATCAAGAGATACTATATTAACCATTTTTATTTATCTACACGTAAACCTGATAAGCGTATTAAAAATAAAAAATATATTGCTTATGGATAGAAACTGAATTGCCAGGTGGTTTTGTTTACGTCTGCTTTTCGCATGTAAAGCATATTATGCATCCATCCACATCCATCCATCATACATCCTTTACCTATTATGGCTATTATATGTAATCAAACTAGAAAGTAGATGTAAAAACTTTTTAATTGAAATTGAAAAACAATGCTGAAAGTTATTGTGAAATTTGAAACCGAATCTAGAGAGTGTAAGGAAAGAGAAACTTTCGCTTTTTATTGGCGAATTTTATAAAATAAATATTAAATAGGAAAACAGCAATTTTGTTTTTGCACCTGTACAAGATGTGCATATTTCTGCATTACCATGTGCATATTTCTAAGAAAATTAATACAAATTTATAATAAAGGTTAGCATTCAAATTTTATATCGCCATCGGTTATCGATTATTTTATTTTATAGAAAATCGCACAACGCTCGGTGGTTGGACGAAAACTTAGGAGGGTGACTTATGTAAGAAATATCGACTTGTTTGTATATAATATATTTTAGGTCTGACTCTGAAGTAAAGAAAAATATTTCAATTTAACATAATTTCTATCTATATTTATTTGTGCTTTTCGCACAAGTTTTTGTGACATTTTGCGAAAATTGCAGGCAATTGATGAGAGAGTTAATGGAGGCGACAGTAAAGGACGGCAAGCAATATTTTGCTTTATAATCTGAATAATGGCAATATTGACTTAGTACATTTGTCACTAATGTCATCGTTACAGGTGTTTTTGTCATTGTTGTCAAGTAGTTTTTCCCTTCGCAATAAGTAATGTTCTGTGCTTTACATTTGTGTATAATAATTTAATATACGAAGAGAGTTTGCTTATTGATTTTATTTGTGTAGAAAATAATTTATTAACGATGGCGCTCAACGTTTATCAGTGATACTTCTTTTACTGTGCAATACGTAGTGTTGTTATATCATTGTTACTGTGAATGATAAATACCAAAGTACGATGAGTGAACCAAATACACAATTTGATGCTAATTTCTTAGCCAATACCGCTATGGCGGGGGACCAAACTCCTATGCCTGGGTTTGTTCCGAATACACAAATGCCGTCTACGTCTGCAGGCCCTTCTACGTTACCACCTCCTCTGCCACCCAGGCTTGACATGAATCAACAGACCGCAATGGCCCCTAGCTATGGTTATGGGGGTATGGGTGGTTACGGAGGAATGGGTGGATATGGGGCAATGGGTGGATATGGCGGAATGGGTGGGTATGGTGGTGCCATGGGTGGATATGGTATGGGAATGGGATCATATGGAGGTATGGGCGGAATGTATGGAGGATACAACAGATATGGAGATATTGAAAGTAGGTAAGTAAGGATGTAAAGTATGCTATAATTGTTGTTATTTGTTTATCTGCTCACTGCTGATATAATATCCTCATAGTAAGACCCATGGAAGCTTTTGATCACAGTCGTTGGTATTTTAATTGCAGAAGAATTTGAGAACCTCTTGTCAAATGTGTTATTTCAAATGATTAGAGTAGGTAGAGCTGTTTTAATACATGGAGCTTTTAAACCTTTGTGTTCCATGATATAATTATGTATATATATGGTAATTAACGCAATCACGCAATAGGTTTTACATAGCTTTGAACTGCCTGAAGTTTCAACCAGGTTGCACTGGCCGTGGTCACAACAATTCTATGCTATGTAATACCCATGATCGTGTTAATTAAATAACATGGTGGTAATAAGTATTCCACTGTACTGTTTAGAGGACACAGGTTTAGTTCACAATCCATACCATATTATGTATGTACTATCTGTACTTTTAATGTCATCAACCCACCCCTGTGGTGGCGGGTTGATGACATTAAAGCCATAGCATAACAGGTGGCACATGGAGAAGAGTAGCTAAAGGTAGAGAGAAATGGTGACAGTTGGAAGAGGCCTTTGTCAATTAGTGACATACAGACACGGAGTTGATGCATAAGAAAATTAATAATGTATGGGTGCATTGCTGTGAAAAATGATTATTTATTTAAGTAACACTTACTTAAATAAATAATCATAAAATGTAACTTATATTCTGTCTGAATAAAGGCTATTATTATTACTAGAGATCGCATGGTGGTCGAATTTCAACCATGGTTTATTTCATTGGCCAATATTACTTGACCTGTCATTGTACAGACTTTTGTACCATGACAGGTCAAAATATATACTGGACACTCATAGCTGTATGTACCTGTTTTTGAATTTTTTTAAACTTTGTAGCAAATATTGTTCAAAAATTTTAGCATTCGTCACTTCTTCTCTGTATAAACTATAAGTGTACTCTGTATAATCCAAAGTTTTCGCTTCACATATTAATATATAGATAATTATCTGTAACTCACAAAAAAATAATAAGAGACAGAGAAAGAAATAAAGGCTATTCTTATTGTTATTATAATTATCTGTACTCACAAAAAAGTATGTATGTGTATCCATGTTCCAGAATCCCTGATATAAGCTTTCCTATGGTGACTGTATAATATGTTCTAGAATGTTAATATCATTATTTTTCCGGAAAACTGAAAATGGTGATTGTCTAGTAAGTAGTGAAATATATTTGCATCGAAATTTACTATCAGTCGTCTTTGATTATGTTCATTTGGATTCTTTGGCCATTAATGTATAGAGTGCCCCCTTTAAGTGTGTGTGTATGGCTTTAATGTGTCATATCTTTTGTGCTCTAGTGTGTTTAAGTGAGTAGATAGGCTCCATTTGTACTAAAGTGCAATCAATAAAAATTTTATGACTGTATTCATGTTGTGAATTAATAACTTGTTTCGTAAACGGGAACGGAAGTTAAAAAAACGGAACGGAAGTTTAAGAAACTATGTTTAGAAATTGGTGGTTATAGATCGTTCTTTGGAAAAATAAATGAATACCATTACATACATACTTCAACTCACGCCTTTTTCCCTTCAGGGTAGACAGAAACCACCCCTACCACTTGCTTCTATCCTTAAGTGACTCCCAAGCTTCTACTGTCATTAAATCTTTTATACAAACATTTCTAATCTACTGTTTCGTAGAACTTCACCAAATTCATAATATTATTATAGTTTAATAGTTAGTGTAGTAGATGGGTTATAGGTTAAAATTATTTAAATGTGTTTCAGTTCCTATGGTGCTCTCACTTGTTTTATATCAGCATGCATCTCTTAACAAACTTGTTGACTTTCTTCAATATGATCCATCAGTTTATCTGAGACTGCCAAATATGCACCTCAGATAAAGTATCCCAAGTTGAATTTTTTTTTGTGAGTTTCTAATCTCTTTCAGCTTAAGAAAGTCTTAAAGGGACATTGTCAGGGACACCTTAAATGTGGGTGCCACAGCACTATCTTTATTGTGGATTTTTACAAAGCGAAACATATGGCAAAGATAAAATATAGATTGTTATCATTTACTAGATATGTATATTCGTATATCTATATACCTACTATTCTTTCCAGCTATAAGATATATGCATAGGTATAAAGAAAACAATTCTAGATAATTTAATGTTTTTAAATAATAAAATGGAATCACAGTATGATTTTACTTCTTTTTACCATTCATAGCGTTTAAAGTATTCACGTTACTTACTGCTAATGCGTTTCTGATATTGTCCCTACTATTGACAACAATTTTTATAATTACACGGATAGTTGTTCTGAGCCTCGACCACACAGACCACACAGCGATTGTCAGGGAAATCCCTAGGGCAGTGACAAGCATTTGTTCTTTTTCTTAAGCCATTTTCGTTAGGTGTCTTACCTATCACTCCGTTGACCGATATTAACTATTATCTTAGCTGTGCCAATATAATTATCGGCATGATATACCAAATCAAAATGGCATATGTAGGCAATTTCGTGAGCAAGGTCCAAAAACATATACAGTGAAACGTACACAGTGTAATCCCTGTCTTTAATTGAAGTTTAGGAAGAATTTTTCTAAGAGTCTCTGTTCCTATTTATTTCCGTTCAGATATAGGTACCGGCTGGTTTGGTGGAGGTCTCTACCAGTCTGTGTCTAGTAAAGACCTTTCCAAGGAAAGCAAATCAACTGCTCCTGCTATATTTTTTCCAAGCGAGGCTTCTTTCAGGCCTGATGAGAACCTGTTCCGCACCATTGTCGGACAGAGCTACGGGTTAGACTTACGAGGTCGCAGTACCATCGTCGGTCCAACCTGTAACTGTCCGATAAATGTGGTTTGAAAGGCTTGTTAAGATTTATTTTTGTCCCGTTTCAGGTTTTCACTACTAATCACAGGAACATGTTGAAAATTCCTACCGCAGCATCGTCTGTTTCTTTTTTTATGGAGCGGAAACATTGCTGTGTGCAAACAGTCTAATGCGGGAAAGTCCAAGGCGGGAGTGACCCGTGTTTTAAGTCTCTCTGTTTTTCTTTGCGGTGTGTTTCTGAATTCGCCGTCAAACCGAATTTCTTATACATGTTACTGTGAATGCCCGATATTAGTGAATGTTAAGATGCACCGCTGTATGTAGACAATCACCAATTGCGATGGTATAAGTCCGAAATTATTTTATTTATTTATTTGAATCGAACATACACTGGTTAATGTTAACATACACCAAGGCGATTCTGTGAATGCGGCGAATGTTAACACCTACCAGTATTTCTTCGAAAAGCGAGAAAGCCATACACTTTTCTCTTTTATATTCACATTCGACTGTTTTGTTCTGCACCGTATTACGGAGGGTTCACTAATGTTTGACAAAAAATTGTGATTTTACAATAGGATTCGTTTCTGGCAGCAGCAGCAATTGTGGTCGCAGTTCTATATAACCTAACCTTTTCCAAATCATATTTTCACATTACCGTCGCTCATAATGAAGATACACCAAGTCGTCGTGGTATATGATAACATTCACTGGTGAATGACCGAAATCGTAACGAAAAGAATAAATAACGGACATTCACCAGCTTACTTGGTGGATGTTAACCGACACCAGTGTATCTTAACATACACTGCGCTTTGGACAGGTGATGAAAATTATATATTTTTTTTAATTTTAGATTCATACAGATGGCCGAAGAAAACACGAGGCCTACATTTGATTCAATACAGAGCCTCGTCCACGCTGTGGGGAGTGTCGCCATGATGTTGGAAAACACATTCTTTGCTCTAACGAGCTCGTTCAGAGCTATTTTGGGTAAGTTTTGTAGTAATATTATCATGTATCCAGCCTGTATTAAGTACTAATGTGAACTACTAATAATGAACTCAATTATCCATGACGCTAACCTTGTCATAGTTTATAACTATTAGGAGGTAGTAAGCATCGATACCATCTTAGTCCCCATCGTCCCGTGGGGGTTTCCACACGAAAAAAAAAAAAAAAAAAAAAAGATCGGTTTCCTTGGTTTTGAAAAGTTATTGAGCCATTAATCTAAATCCTCTCCACGTATTATGAAACAGGCGCTTCAGGTGCGCTTCATTGACCGCCTGTAAGAAGTACTAAATAGTCTTTTATCAGCAACCGTTGGATCATGCCGGTTCTGATGAAATCTTTTGGTATACTTAGATGGACTCGGACCGAATTAGATGCACTCGATAAGACAGCAGTGTATGGACTCTCCGTAAACTGCTGACTGCATTCCGAATGCACCACCCACGTTCATCGGTAATGAGGTTATATTCCCACGAAAGTTTGGGAGTCGTGGACTCTCATGAAGATCCTACACAATCTCGAGATATATAACAAAGAGAATATTTTATTCATAGTGATCTGGGAGTGCATTGTAATGTAGTTGCAGTGGACACCGGTTTCACTCCGCTCGCACTAGCTAAGGTGAACTGGAAAAAACTCCATGATCATTTTTATCGGGCGCTAAATGGGCCTGATAGACTTAAAAGCATCCACATCTTGGCTACGGTTTGGTGATCTCTTCGGAGAAAGATCTTTGAAGATTTTGTCTTTATAATTATGGACGAAGTTGTTATGACGAATAACCGTCGTAAATATATCGTGAAATGAAAGATGGTACGGTTGACATCTGTCGGGCATGCCACCGTCCCGGTGAATCTATCAGGCATATTTTTTCTGGTTGTTCGCGTCTTGCCAACGGTGAATATTTGCACAGACACAACCAAGTGGCCAGAAACTTTGTAACCCTAAGCACGGGTCTTGGTCCCTGTACCCGATGTCAGTGGTCTACTATTTTATATTTTTAAACATATGTTTTTATGTAGGGACACACGTTTTAAGATAAATAAAGCGAATAACAATAATAATAACTTGAGACACCCTAAACTAGGCAGAGCCTACCTTTTGGTAACCAGACTGCTGTCAAATATACTTATATATTGACCCAAAACCAATGATCGTAATCATCACACAACTATTTGTCCTGGATGGAAATCAAACCCACGACCTCTGGCTCAGCAGTCACGATCAATAACCACTAGACAAACAGGCCTGTCCACTGACTTTGTAAAATATACTCTTATTTATTTCAATAGGAGTAGCAGAGAACTTTGGCCGACTCAGGTCTCTGTTTGCCCAATTCTGGTCTACATTTGCCGTCATCAGGACAATCAACTGGATGATTAGAAAACTGCTGGTCATAATGGGCATTCGCACCGAGAATGAATTTAAGGTTAGTATTGCTTTACAGGCTTAAAGGCCTGACCATCAGTGTATTTAAGCTCTTGCTAAGAAAGACTAGTGGCCGAAATAAACAGTTAATCCAATCCAAAAGCTTTACGTTTCAAATTTCATATTAAATTTGTTAAAGATATGAAATTTTGATTTGTATTCTGAATGGCATATAAAACGTTGTACTTGAAATCCATTTTCAAAGTAATTCTTAAAATGCTATCGTAAAACCAAATGTCATCTTAAGATATCAAATCAAATTGATTTTATTTTCATAGTGGCGCTTATCTTCTATCTAACCGATAAAAATCAATGTATTCGTATTTTATGCGCTGCCATAGGTACTGTTCATCCGATCATCATGAAATTTTGCAAACACGTCAGGAATTCAGGGAAGGACATCGTTCAGAAAAAAAGGACTATTTTCCAGAGATGGAAAAATATTTTTACGCAAGCGAAGCCTCGGACCTATACCACACAACCCTATATTAGTATTTTTTTACTAAAGTAATACTAATATCAGAGAACCCGGGCAAAGAGCATGAATCAGGTTTAAACTCATTTTGGTCACGCACTCCAAGGTCACGTTTATCTAGCTTTTAGCTCGTCAGCCTTGTTTCTGCATGTGCAAACTGTTCTAAGTACCATTCTAGACGAATGGTTTGTTGAATTCGAGTCTAATAAGATCGGGTGACTTAGATGTTGGACATATTGACTATTGATTAAATTCGCTTGTGGTTTTGATTGTTACGAAAAAGAATCATTTAATGTAATCTTTTTATCCACAAACACATATTCTTATCAGAAATAACAAGCTACCAAAGGTTATAAACAATTACGCTCTAGTGTAAAATATATTTGCGCGTATCGCTTTATCTAATCAATGAATAAAAGGCGGGTTTGACGGTGTTAAAACGCCATTTAACAATTTAATTACTATTGCTATCATTAACTATTGACAAAAGTTCATTAACATTTGGGCACGTAAGTAGGTGTGTACACTATAATGAAAGCATAGAATTGATCTGAAAGAAAGAGGGAATCTACAAAGAATCGTCTGAGAACCAAGGCGACCGACATTGGTCCTCCGTTGTCTCTAGTCCCTCCTTCTCCACCAAATCACCTGACTTAGCTGATAATTGCTTGTTGTAACTTGTAGTCATTGAGTGAGACCTACGTTCCGCAGTAGACGTACCAGGTGATGATGGTTGGTATGTGTAAACAATTAGATCTTTACACACTAGTGACGTCATTAGTGTTGCAAGTTTATAAGCCCCAATTACCGTTTACCACCAAATGGGCTGTGTTCTTTGCTAACTTAGTTTTTTAAAATAGTAATCGTAATTGATTCACAAATCGAAATGTCTTATCCCTCCCTCTATGTTGTTAATGTGTCAATAATATAGGAGGTACAATAAAGTTTTATATGTTCAATTTTAACAATCATCGTGTGTGATTATCATTGTTACATTGTATTATATATAGTATATAGTACTCTTTGAGTTTCATAAACTCTATTTATTATAATTTGTTTTTTTTTGTGTACCATTTATTAATTTGCAACATACCAAAAATGTATCACCAGTATAAATATTACCTATTGACATTATTGTAGGTGCAATAAAAAGTCCAGACTCCAAATTTAAATATAAATATACTAAATAAATACCATTCTATTTTTTAGGGTTCCGTATCCGACTTGTGCCAACGGGACCCTATTACTAAGTCTGCAGTGTAAGTCTGTCTGTCAGCGGGCTATATCTCCTAAACCGTAATAGGTAGACGTTAGAAATTTACACAGTGTGTTTTTCTGTTGGGGTTATACCGAACGTGGAGGAACCGGTGTTATGTCCCTCCAACACAAAAAAAGGATCCTCCAACCAGGCTAGATGATCATGCCTGGCGGACCGTGGCCCAACGGTTGACGTTGGGAAGTTGTATATATCGGCGCGAGAACTTTTATTGCACCATCCAGGTTTAGTGGTTAAGTACCATGTAGTCCAGCTCGTCTTTACTAATGTTGAAGTATATTTTTGCTGTATGTAGAAGTCGCCACAACCACAAATAATAACAAATCGGATCTAGATATGTGATATTTCAAAGGGGCGCTTCAAAGTTTAACTTTAGTTTTGCACTGCAAAAGCTAAATGCGTCAACATTTTATTAGACTCTAACCTTTGATATTTCTATACCACGTTCCTTCTTTAGGTAAAAATATTTCAAAGGTACTCGTACTATAGCTACTATATGCAGTTAAAATAACGAAAATATCACAAATGTAGAATCGATATTTACATAAGAATTAATATACAGACATAATATTTTCTTAGATTAAACGTGCCTTAACTGGTACTACTGCCCATGGCAAAGAAAGATCTAGAAATTGAATGTAATACTGATGTAGAAATTAAACTTCGTATCTGATATAAGGCTGTCAGCAGCTGTTAGAGAGTGGAGGTTTCTACCACTACAAGACCATAGTCCATAGCACACAAAGGAAATACATTTATATTTTATCCCTTGGTACGTACCTACGTACTACGGCCTCTGCAAAACTCAAAGTGAAACTATCCATGTTTATATATCTGTCTATTGTTTTATTCCAACAATAATCTTTAATCTCGAATTACCGTTTTAACCTTGTAACGTGTGAACATTTAAAATGATACTGTTTTGCGTAATTTGAAGAGCGTTAAATTGCATCGTTCGCCCACAGCTTAAATACTTAGTAGTAGGTACTTGGACTGTCTTGGACAAGTCTTACTAAGGAACTTAGATAAATAGCTACTTTCGGATCTACACAATTAAGCTCTTTAGCTTATACGTAAGGATGTCATCATGAGGACTGCGTGTAGATGTAAATACATAACACAGTCAGCGATACTCAACTTATTGAAGGATCCTGTAGACTGATTATATCTTAAGATGCGAAATATTCAGGTAGGCCTAGATCGGCTTTCATATTTTGTACACCGTATGTGTTATCTAGATATAATCTTAGACACATATTTGTAAGTACATAAATATGTATCTAAATATACTTTTAACATTAATGATATGTCCTAGTAGAAAAACTTTCAAACTTGTAAATCGCTTCAATAAAATAGTTAAAATTAATTTAATTAACCTCTGAAAGAAAAAGAGATAGATCGAAGAAAGAGATGAAATTCCTATAAAAGGTTTTAGTTTTTGATCCTACGTTTGGTCTTAGGTCATGAATGATACAAAACTATCAAACTTTACAGTAACTTAACTTCAAACAACAAAACAAAACTTTGTTGCACCTGTTCAACATAAACTTCTAATACATCATCATTAGGTTCATTTCGTAATACCACAATAATTATAACAGATGTTAAATATTGATGCAATTGTGATCAGTTAAAATAAATTTTGGATGGCTAAGAAACAGCTATGGCAAAAAGAACTTGAGTTATGTATGTAAAGGGATTCACTTGAAGCTGTTGTCTTTTCAAACTTTTCAGACACTCAACAAAATATGACGGGCGGCAATCGTTGACAAAAAAAAATACTCCTAGGAAGGGGATGTGTCAGTGGCATAACTATACCATCTGACGCCCGTGGCAAATTCATCGGATGAGCTTGAGTCTGTCTCGCACTTGGCCGTCACATTTTTTTTCACGGATGTGTTAAAATCTTGATAATTCATTCACATAGCTCGTGTTTTATTAGGTTCATTAAATTAGACAAAGTATATTTATTAAATAACTAATTAATATTTTTTAAATACATTTTGTAATTAGTTCCTCCTGTGTTCAGGGCCTTTCTTTTGCCCGCTCTGCCACCCTATTGTTACGCCACTGGGATGTATTATAAATATCTATATATATAATAATTCAATTTAATTCAATACAAAATTTTAAGCAAACACACACAGACAGAAATGTGAAATTTTAAATACTTGTAGTTTATAATAGAAGTGCAGAAAGCTTAAAATTTTAAACATGAGCTATAAAGTAAAAAATTACGTAAAAGCGGCTACATGAACTTATAGGGAACCAGTATATATTTTGACCTGTCATGGTACGTTAGCCTATACAAAGACAGTTCAAGTTATACTGGCCAATGAAATAAAACAAGACATTCAAAACGGTCAACATTCGACCGCCAGGCGATTTCTAGTACACATAATTTTGTCTACAACACACTAAATAAAGTGGTATTTTCTTGAACTTGCAGTTCAAATCAGTAAACAATGTACCTATCCTATAAAGAATACAACTATTTATAAATGAATTGATAAAGACAATCATTAATTTAGGGTTGCCGTGTCTCCTAGTAGGCCAGTTGATGTTCCTGTCCTAGTGGCCTCTCCAATCACAGGACGGACATTCGGGTACGCGAACCCAGCGTCATCGAGCTACTGCCGTCTCATTCCCGTTTCCACATCCTAAAACTTGCGGTATCCCTTCCCCTAGCTTCCGCGCCTTAGCTTCCTCGCCCTATCCGTTTTCCTTACCCTAATTTACTTCCTTTCTTACTTTTTTCCTTTGTTCCATCTGAAAACAACTACGGGTTCACGGTGTGATATAAAAGAAACAAGCCAATGAAACGTTGATTAAATTACAAAAAAAAATAACTGGATTACCTACACATTGCGCCGACCCCAAATAAAATTGGGAAAAGGACAGTAAGATGCCGTGTCTCCTATATCATTGAACTTAATTACATATTTATATTTTAATAATTACAGGCATGGGCGGAGGCAGTGGCCGCAACACAACCTCAATCACCTGAAACGCCAGCCCCTCAACGCTCAAGCTGGCCAGTCCTCATGTTCTTCGGCCTCGTCGCCGCCGCACCCTACATTGTTCTAAAGATGTTCAGCTCCATTTCCAAAAACATCTACGAGAATTGTAAGTACTTTTAATTGTTTATGGTAAGAAGCTAGGAGTAAGCGCGATTGGAAAATATAGATCTAGTTGAAAGAGTTGGACATAAAATGAGATGTTTAAAGTCTTCTCGTATGTACCTACGTTAAGGTTTTTTACTTTTAGCGCCCGTTCTTTTTTTTTTAAATGGCCTTTTTATCGTCAAACAATTCATTTTGAAATCAACAGTGTACGTAAACAGGATAGGATTCAGTTAGCATGGCGGTATAAAACATTTCATGTTAGTCACTGTTTCATCACCGGCCACGCTGCTGCGCTCTCTATAAGTATTTTCTCTGAGGTACTCAACACACAAAAAAATTATCAAGAATGGCACATGTTTTTAATGCTCTGTTATCAGATAATGTTTCTTAAAAATATTGTCTGATTAGTATCTGTGTGTCAAACTCCAGTTTATCTGATACCAATGACGTCTTAGATTACATTTCAGTTAACGTTTACATAAAGAAAACGTGATACAGATAGATTACAATCGCCTGTCATAAGACAGTCGTAATCATGAAACTATGCCTGTATAGGTCTGTGTTATAGAAATATAGCATAGTGAATGACTGGGGTCACGTAATAATATGGCACGTGCTAGCAGGGGGGTGCAAGTGAAACTTTATGGTTACAAGTTAGGTAATAAAATCACTACTCGTAGGCTACATTGAATTAAATCCCACTAATATTATAAATGTGAAAGTTTGGATGGATCGATGTTTGTTACTCTTTCACGCAAAAACCACTGAACCGATTGTGATGAAACCTGGTATGTAGATAGCTGCAAACTGGATTAACGCATAGGCTACTTTTAATCCCGATATTCAAACGGGATCGGGACTTACGCGGGTGAAACCGCGAGGCACAGCTAGTGTTATTATAATTTTGACATGAACATTACTTTAAAATATTTGCTAGTTCATCTTCCTGTCCTTATCCTGCATTTATAAAGGGGTAACACATAAAATGAATGGGGAATGAAGTCCCCAATTATTAAATTTCATTATGCTACCTAAAGATGGTAGCAGGGATGGACTGGATGCGCAAGGCGGGGGACCGGGTGCTGTGGCGCGCATTGGGAGAGGCCTATGTCCAGCAGTCAACTAAGATAGACTATATAAACATCCATAAACAATAAAGAAAAACTCTGTATGTCTTATCCAACGTATTTTTTTTTCAGTGCACGATCCAACCACGTGGCAGCAGCCACTTCGCGCTATTGCCCACCACTCATTCCAAGCAGGCAGCCCCCAGGAGATATCTTTCGAAGAAAACGACGCTATTACTGTCGCTCCTCAAAGTCTCCAGGGTCATTTATGGAACTCCGGATGGCTCATGGCCACCACAGACAGGAGGACAGCTGGCTTAGTACCAGTCAACTATATCAGGATTATAAAGCCAACGAATACGATCGAACCTCAAGAAAATGTGACAGAAAATGTTAAAGCTGAATTGTAATTATTTTCTGTAAAAAAACTTTTGTTTATGGACTGTCAATTACCAATACCATATGGATAAATAGTTTCAGTATCTAATACGAGTTTCTAAACTGCAAAACGACTACAGCTCAGAGATCTCAACTTATACAAAAACTTGTTCCCGTGTTTTTCAAATTGAACAAAGTTGTTTTTTTATTTTTGGGCTAGTGTTTATGTATTAAGCATTTTTGATAAAAGATTATCCGTGACGGCAGGTACATTTTAGTGAGGATATTCTTATCTAAGTCAACATTATGTTTATTTTATTATTTTGCTTTGCAATATTTTATTAGTCATAATCGATAAACAATATTTTCTTGAAATGGAATCAAAATTAAAACACTTTCCATCCTTATGCAGCAACTTATAGAGGTACCTATTATTAAATATTAAATTGATACTAAAATTACGCAAAATACGGTTTTTACTAAACATGTGATAGATAAACATGCAGCAGAAAAAAGCGTGTGGCTAAAACCAAACTGGCGTTAGTCACAATAATGGGCACAAATTAATCCTAATAACTTGTCACCTATCTACTGAGTGTCGTGATTTTCAATTGCACGTGAACTCGAAAAATCTCCAAGAGCTATAACGTTCAACATTCACTCATCGTCATCATTCGTTCATTCATTCAAGTATCGGTGAGACAACTAACGTGAGGTCTGTGAAGTCATGACCACTTGAATCCTTGATCAGTAGCAATGTGCTGAAGAAATGGTAATCTTGCTGCCCTTATCGCAATTGGTGGTCCCCGCAATGCTCTTTTTGTCTCCACACGTATTATCATTTCTATAAAGTATACGTAATAATTCAATGTAGGTTCGATCGGACTTGGAATGTGTCTATCCTGAAGGTATCCACTCATGGGTGTACCCAATTTTTAGCCCAGGCGGGGAAAATTTTTTTTTTGTAAATCCTAGGGGGGGGGAGCAAATAAAAAAATTGACTCATAATTACCTAAGTACTACGTAAGCAAGGGGGGAGGGGGGCAAACTGCCCTCCCCTGCCTCCCATCGGTACGCCCATTTATCCACTGTTTAAAAAAGCGGACGAGCGGTGAACCTGGTAACGCAGATGTTACGTTCACATTATGGCAGCCCTAGAATATACTCCGTGGAGCTCTGAAATGCTGAACTTCAAACTGACGTAACTGTATGTCTACGCGTGTACTCATTCGGCCTCTTGCGCCTAGGTCGTACAACTTTTTTGTTCACGCTTGTCATCTTACCAGGCTCCTCCTCCTCTTCCTAGTGTCGGTTTCCTCAATTCTGAGGGTCGTGACGTCTTTTCTGGATCTTGGCGTGTATGAAAGTCCGCCTTATGTGTCTGTCTTGGGCTGTGTGTAAAGCAGTGGTGACCGTAGTCCGTAGAGGGTGGAGCGGACTTGGTCAAACCAGTGTAATGGGCTTCGGCCTCTGGATGTTTTCCATTCAATCTTCCCTGTGACCATCAATTTATCAAGACTGTTGCCTTCTTTCCTCGCGATGTGACCGAAGTATTTCAAAATTCTGCGAAGATACAGGGATGACAGCCGGTTTCGTATGTTTAGTTTTGTGAGAATGGATGCGTTCGTACGTTGAGCTGTCTAAGATATTCGCAGCATCTTCCTCTTGCTCTAGGAATTCACTAAGCTACTTACATTTATATTCTTTGGTTGCGCCAGATCTGGTTTTAGCCACGCGTCCGATATTACTAGAGAGGCACAAGTAATTTCTGTCGCGTATCTATACTCTGTCCATTTATTTATTTTTTCGACGGTTACTTGAGAACGTAACTGTCAAAGTTTGTAAAAATAAACTTTAAAATGCTGTTAGAAAAAAATATTTAGATTATCTATTTTCATCTGATTATACTATTTATAACCATTCGTAGTAGACATTATGATACTGTGCATGTAGTATTTCTTGTTAAATAAATGATTTTTGTTATACGCAATAAAAAGAGTTACGGTCTATTGTACGTAGTGATGTGAATAAATGTTTCACCTGCATATTCACAAATCGATAGTAACTATTTCTAAATGGGTTTTATACTCATTTACAAATAGAAAGCCACTTCGTCCGCGTTTGTGAATTTTCCCCGTTTTTGCAACATTTTTCATTGATGTTTTGCTCATATTGGTTGGTCCTGTTGGCTATCAAACACTAAAAGAATTTGTTAATTTAAACCAGTAGTTCCTGAGATTAGCGCGTTCAACTAAACAATCTCTTCAGCTTTATAATATTAGTATAGATATTTTCAATAAATCACTGTAATGTTGGAATTCCAGTTTAAACTTAAAATAATGAAGAAATGAAATGTTGATGACACTAGATTCGTGACTTGAGTAGTTAAAATAATAGTAGTGATCAGTTATGTATAATTTATTAAACTAGTTCAGTATTTACAGCTAAAATTAACTGTTTAATATTTTAAATCGATTAAAACTTCTTTTAAATTAAAATCGATTGGTATTTTTAATCAAATCGGTAACATTTTTTGTTATCACTAATTGACTATCGAAGTGTCAAAAAGAAAATAAATGAATGCACAGAGTATAAGTACCCAACCAGCCAAAACTTTAAAATCAGGTCAAATAAATTGCCTTGAACAATAGGTACATTATATATTTATATCATGTATAAATTATTTTATGACATTGTGATTTGTTTTGTATATCATTTATTATTCTATGTCACCTAAAATAACATAAGTGAAAAGATCCTATAACAAATGTATAACTATTATAATATTTACGTCTTATCAGTCATTGAAATAATAGATATTGTAATAAATTTAGTGTTAAGCTTAGACTAGTCGGGTTAATGGGTGAAAATTCTTGGTATCGGCGAATAGTTAATTCTGACAATGCATTTTGTGACCATTGGATAATATTTAGCAGGATTCAGTAATGTTCCTATACTTGTGACACGGCTATACGATTGAATTGTATCCGACAGGGGAAATCATTGTAAATAACCTGCATAATATTTAGATATATTTAATTGAGCTCTCTTATATTTAGAGGCTTAAAACTGTATATATTCAAAGCAATTTTATTGTGGGTGGACTGATTACAAATAAAGTAGTAATTACAACTAAGCCTTTTATTTTATAAGAGCAAAAGATCATTAATCTTTCTGGCCTTTTCCCTTTTTTTTTTGGGTCGGTGCAATGTGTAACATTGCAAAGGGTTTTAGTTGATTTCTTTTATGGCCAGCCGCCTGCCTATTATTATTGTACTGAACCTGTGATGTTTTACTTTTACCTTCCATTTATACTCGCCCTTGCTGGTTTTCATAATTATTATTTTAACATTTGACTCTCAATTACATCCACCGCCAAGTGTTCTGTCATCGGCAACGTCATTTCAGGTCTGGGAGCCACACAATACTTCTAATACCAATGAAAGTCAGCAATATTTTTTTTAGGTTTATTGTAAAGTCATAGTCCTAAGTTTACAAGTATGGTTCGGGGAACTCAAAGGTGACTTCGCGCCCCGTAAGCTTCTTGTATACCGACTGGAAGGTGTCCACCTGTAACATAGGAAAAAAAAAAGCTGATTTTTGTAAATGCATTTTACTTTGATAGTTTTGCATAGCAACATCTCTCTCTCTTATGCTGTCTCTCTTCGTCTTTAATGTTTTTGTTTCTCTCTGTATAAATAACCGCTACAAGCAACAAAAGTAAACAGTAACTCATATAGGAAGTTTTTACTTGCATTGCAGTTTTTAAACAACACATACTGCTGTTCTAGATTGATGGTTCTAGAGTTAAGATGCCATTTTAAATGCGTTGCATCAAAATAATGCGAGGGCCTCACGTAATTATGTGAATCATCTGTTCAAACTATTTAAGGAAGCACTGTATCATATAGTGTGACTACTAGTAGATATTCTCTATTAATTAATTTATGAAAAACACTACAACAAAACCACAGGGGTTTTACTTTACCACTTAAATCGATCGTCGATCGAATCGTCACTTCATAAATAAGCCACCTCATAAAAACATTAAGTTAATAGAATATTTGTGAGTATATCCTTCTAACAAATCATAATTTATGCATATACAGCCTAAATGACAGAATAGATATAGTACTCATAAGCACACTGACTTGGGACAAATAAATTAAGACTCATACATCCACATAGAAAGAAAGAAAAGATGGCGACTTTGTATGTGTGGAGAAGAACTAAAGTACCTTTTGCTTTCTTTATTTCCCATTTCCCATATATACAATTTAAATATATAATAAGCATTTGTGGTAAATGCTTACCTTGTGTTCAATAGTGGTTTGCTGGTTCTTGTCTAAGTGCACCTTGATAATCTGTGAGCCGTCCAGCTTGATCCTGATGCGCTTGCCTACAATTTCGGCGGGGAACACCAAGTCCTCAAGGATGGCGTCGTATACTGACGTCAATGTTCTGCAAAAAAATTTATCAAAAGTTATAGCCAATATATTTTTTTTTTGTATTCATATAAAATAGTGCTTATTTGTGAAGACCTTTAATTGGCTAAATGTAGTATATCACTGCTACTATTGCGATGTTGAAGCTATTGGTTTTCCTTCAAATAAATAAATAAATATATGAGTATATGTTGTTACTATGTTCAGTGAGAACATCATAAAATGAGGTATAATTAAAAGTAGATCTAAGTTGGTAAATTACTATTTATTTACTGAATCAGAATAGTGCTAATATTATTTAATATCTTTTCATCACGATAATGAGTGTTTGACCTCAGAATATGTAATAGTACAGGTACAGAAGTCCTACTCCGCCAAATCATTTAAATAAATAGCAACTTTTGTTCCGATATAATAAAGTCGCAAATTAGGTCATACAGTGCTAATTACCTACATTTATATTCACCTAGAAGTTGTCTCTCTTTCTATTTATCTGTTCTGACGACGCCGCGACGTTAGGGTTGTCTTTTGACGTGACAACGTCTTATAAATTGGTTTGCCGGGTGACACTTCAAGAAACTGCGTTACGCTCCGCTCACGTTATGCGCTCACAATGAGAGCGAGTGAGAGGCACGCGTTTTAAATATAATTCTTTGTATAAATAAATGTTTTAAATTGTTACTATTATTTCATCCTTCTTCCTACTATACGAATGAATATTCACATTAAAATTATTTTACCACTCAAAAGTCGTTGTCACGTAAAACTTTCGCCCGTATACCGACTTTACAGGCAACCAATTTTTTTTTTAAAGAATTAACGATCTGAATATTTAATATGTGCCTATTACTCTATTTTTGTAAACAAATAAACCTAGGCTAGGTACTAATAATTCAATGGTCTAGATACGATGACGCGACACAGTGCGTGAGTGAGCATTGACCTAAGGTGCGGCGCGGCCGGCGTGCGTTAGCCTACTGAATTTTGGCACGTTTAGTCGACCCCACCGAGTATTGTTATACCTACACTGTGGAGTGGGCCTGGCCTAGTTTTACCAAGTTTGCAAGTGTTTATTATCCTCTACTAAAAGGTATTTGTTTTATTAATTAAACATAATCTCTGAAACTACCAGTGGGAATTGTAAAAACATGTAGTCTATTTAATATCAGGCTATGACACTAGGACCGGAGCAGAAACTATAACCAAGGAGAACAGCTACTACTTTTATAAACTGTGTACTTTCATATACAAGTGTATTAGAGTGTTTGACATATATCATTTTAGTATGACTTTACTTCTACAATAATTACACCAATCTTTTAACAATTAATGACTAAATAACTAGCTGTAATTAAATTTTAATGAGAAACGGAGGTAAAATTACCTGGGAATTTAAACCGTCATAACTTGTAATTTTTTTCAAAAATTATTTTTGTAACTGCATGCTATTCATGCCCTTTCAATAATCTAAGTAAGTGTTTGAGTGTCATATACACCATGTTTAATATATATATTCATTCCTTAACAAAAGCAGGATTTTGCATTCTGTCAAAATCTCTGCTTCAACATTTGGTTGTAGAAGCTCACAATAGAGTAAATGCTGAATTCGTACCTAGATCTGGGCCTCTTCTGTTTGTTGGCTACACGTGTCTTGTGGCTGGGTTTGGGGAGAATCTTGCGGTCTCCTACAAATACTACATGTTTGCCACTGAACTTCTTCTCAAGCTCACGGACCAGCCTGATTTGGATCTTCTGGAATGCCTTCAGCTTGGGCATGGGCACATAGATGATGATTGACTGAAAATAAAAATTACCCGTAAGCGTGTTTTCCTTTGAATAATTATATTCTTGACGTTATCACACTAGCTAGAGCTCAGATAAAATGGTAAGACAAAGCAAGCATCCTTTTAACTCTTGACAAACTGAGTTTTATATATCGATATCTAATGTTTACTCTCACCAGATTTTATGTACAATAATCTGCTGATACCTTTACACAAGAAAGTAAGTTTTATACATAATTATTTATCAACCAAACTGGGATTATACATATTTATACTTTCTCACTGTACTTTACAAGTACTATGTAATATGTAAACAATAATCTGGATCTCGAGTTTCATTTATACAAATAAATAAAATTGAAGTAACTATTTGTAATGTCAAAATAATAGTTTTTTAAGCTCATTCAGTTATTTGCATGTATCTATGTGTAAAATCAAATAAAAGGAGAAAGTTTAACATCAGGAGGGGTGTAAGACAAGGGGACCCCTTATCACTGAAATTATTCTCAGCAGTACTCGAAAGTATCTTCCGCAAAATGGACTGGGATGAATTCGGCCTCAACGTTCACGGTGTAAAGCTGAATCACCTAAGGTTTGCGGATGATATAGTTTTCTTTGATGAAAATCCGACACGCCTTGAGTAAATGATGAAATCCCTTAACGAGGAGAGTATGAAAGTTGGTCTACTAATGAACACAGATAAAACAAAATTGCTCACAAGCTCCGAAATGGTAGCTTTAAAAATTGATAATGAACCACTAGAATATGTCCAAGAATATATTTACCTGGGTCAAATAATTTCTCACAAAGATCAAACGACTACAGAAATTAACAGACGAATAGCAAACGGATGGAAGAAGTACTGGTCACTAAAAGAAATCACGAAATCCAAGGAGCTAAGCATGTCAACAAAAAGGAAAGTCTTTGATACCTGCATACTTCCAGTCATTATTTGCAGGTGCGAAACATGGTCACTCACTCACCAAACATCACAGAGAAAAGTTGAAAAGCTGACAGAGAGCCATGGAGAGAAGTATGAGAGGGATAAAGAAGCAAGACAAAGTGAGAAGTGGCACAATAAGAGAAAAAACAAAAGTAGCAGACATACTTACTAGAATAGACCGGCAAAAGTGGAGATGGACTGGCCACATGACCCGTGATCCACACAAGAAATGGAGCACAATTGTCTCCGACTGGTGCCCCAGAGATGGTACGCGAAACAGGGTACGCCAACAAACAAGATGGGAAGATGACATAAACTGACTGGACACCATTGGAGAAGGGTTGCACGAGACAGAACCCAGTGGAAAATGTTAGAGGAGGCCTATGCCAAGCGCACGCTGAACTGTGGGACATTTTAAAAAGGAAACAACACACATTTTTCATTCATTAACATGCAGTTAATAAAGGGCTTAATCATTATGTGTAAAATCAGTTTTTAAATTTTTTGTCTACCTGTTTGTTTTGGCTAATCTCCAGAATGGGTGGACCGATTTCCACGGGACTTTCACTGGCAGATAGCTGGTGTTATAAGGGGTATCTTGGGCTACTTTTATTTTGGAAAAAGAATTAGGATACCACACAAAATATTATTCTATAAATATGTATGTAAATGTGAGCGAAGCCGAGCGGGAACTGCTACTGATAATATAAAAGGAATGCTTTACCAAAATACTAATAATTATGTTGCTTTATTATTCGAAATGAGATTCTGGGAGATCAGGAGTAGTTTCGATTCGGCATGCATGCTTAAGGCATAGATTTGTTTCTGTACTAGTATTGGGATGAGTACTACAAGTGGTGGAGCTAAATACTCTCCCCTAATGTATAAGTCCCAAAAAGTTAAAACTACTGTTAAACCCTAGCAGATTATTGATAATTAATTTCTTGTTTCCTAAAAAGTAATATCGGATACCACCTGAGATTAACATGTCACTTCAACTTTTGATTAATGGCTTCATGGAGCTACCATAAATTCACATGTGTGGATTTGACACTTTATTTACATTGACATAAAAATCGTCTTTATTCAGTCCACTAAACGTTAAAGTAACACAGAGAAAGCTAAACCTTACCTTCTTGTTGTGCAGTTCAATTTCCTTAGCCTTAGTAATGTAAAGCTCCCTGAGCTGCGCCTTCAAGTCCGAGTTGGTTTCCAACTCAACCAACGCCTGCGAGATCGATGTCTCGAAGGAGTCCGGCTCCGCGGCGCTGGCTTTGATGATTTTAGTACTCATCTGCAACGTACAAACACTAATTTACTACACCATTCCAAAGTTATAGGTTAGGAAACTTAACTTCACAATTTCAACAAAGTTTACAAAACTTTCACTCAGAATTTTAGCCACAAGTACAGATCTTCGTAAGATACACTTTCTCAATTATAATATATTCGTGTTTATAAGATTGTAACACTTTCAATAACCAAAACAACGTTGGACATAGAGGCAGCAGATTTGTCACCACGATATATCTAAGTAATCATTACCGTTATGGAAAAATTATTAACGTAAGTGTACGAAAGGATTATTGAAGAAACAGAAACACTTATTATTTATCAAACAAAACGCCTAAATGTATTAAAATTATCTAAAAATTCATATGGACAGCTACCTTGAGAACTGTACGGGAGAGAAAGAGATAGATACGCAGTGTTGTCACCTTACAAATTTAAAACTACTACTAAAAAATAAACAAAATGTTTCCAAATAAAAATAACTAGGTAGTCTTTGATTTATACGAGCGGATCCGACAGACGTTGTCATCTACCGGGTCCAATTGTAAATCTAAACCTTTCTTGAATTCACCTGAAGACACACAATTTTTTTTATTAAAATCGGTCCAGCCGTTTAGGAGGAGTTCAGGACATACACACGTACGCATAGAAGAAATATATATATGTATAAAGATATTTATTCAAAGTAGGTAGTAACCAGAACTACATACTTACGACATAATAACAATAAAAAAATTCAAAAAGATTCTTAAATGGCATAAAAGCGCAAAAATCGTATATATATCGTATATTCTTGCATCTTGATGGATGAGCCATCTCTTATTAAATTCCATTCCGATTCAGGTCGGATCCATCCATCCTGACGTACGTCCCGCCAAGGCCGCGGTGCTGGACGTAGCATACACACTAGGGATGTTGCGAATATTCGCATCCGCATCCGCAATTGCGGAGCATCCGCATCAATTTGAACATATGCATCCGCATCCGCATCCGCATCAATCGATGCGGATATTCATTCGGATGCAGATGTACCACAAGTCACGACAAGAAAGAAAATAGGCAGAGCCGGCGATGTCCGCGAGCCTTATGCACGTGTGTATTGACCAATAGTAACAAAGATTTCGTTCGGTGACAAGATTCGTCGCGTTTGTGTATGTATCATTTGTTTCTCGTAAATCAGTCATCATAACGTATTTAGCTAGTTGCGCTTTTCATATTTGTTGTCGTTTCGAGTGTTTTGTGAAATTGTGAATATACACTGGTCATTTGAAAGTGAATCGAAAAACATTGTAATGTCACCACCAGTTGGTGGCAGCCCTAGTTAGGGTTGCCACCTTTTTTTTTGTCCAAATAAAGTACATTGGTTATTAAAGATAGAAAAATAAGTACATTGTATCAAAATAAAGGAATATTTATTTTACTTTATTATTATACTTAAATATATTTTCGTCACTTTTAGCAACTTTAAAAAAGAATTATTTCTGCTAAAATCTGCACACTATCTTTACATATTTAAGATAAAATAAATGAGTAATTAAGTTTTTATCAGTTTCAGAGACGCTTTATTTCATTCAATTCTCTCTCTCTTGAATGCGAAATGCAAATGCTGAAGTGGTGGAAATAGATATTAAAAATTAAATATTGTTTTTACGAATTTGAAAAGTCATCATCGGTCTTATTAAATATTTGCTGCATTTTTCATATCCATAACTGTATTAAGTTTTTGCAGATTTAAATACAAAATGATCAAATTCGACCTTGTTTTTAAAATTTATATTGCCGAGGGTAAATAACTAATTTCTGTCATTAAAAATAAATCATTTATTTAGGCACTCTAAGGATTCATCATATGTATGTAAATAATACTTAAAAAAAAAATTAAATATTAAAAACAGTAAATTTTTTGTAGCTGTTTTAAAGTCAGTCATTGTTAGGCTTGTTGAGCATCACTAAATTTTAAAAACCATTGGACAGTTTTCTGAGCTTACAAAATAACTGACTACCTAACTATGCAAGGTAAAAAAGAGAGCCATCTTGTTTCCACATGTCGTTTTGCTTCATGAAAGTCTTCATTCAAAATACACTGTGTGCATGACAATTAATTTCCTTTAATCAAATCTTGTACCAAATGTTTCATATTCGTAAATAAAGGATGGAATCATATTCGTAAATAAAGAACTCCCAAATTAGCA
The DNA here is from genome assembly GCA_963859945.1 of Euplagia quadripunctaria. Lineage (NCBI taxonomy): Eukaryota > Metazoa > Arthropoda > Insecta > Lepidoptera > Erebidae > Euplagia > Euplagia quadripunctaria. The sequence continues at coordinate 8,906,852 of OY982581.1, read as the reverse complement.
AATTATGTGTTGTCAGTACTTAGTCCAGATCCATCAAAAGATAATTTATCGATTGACTTATGAATTTCTGTAAACATACCATGAATGGATTCATTATTATTTTAATATAAATCTATTGACTAATTTTGAATCCGTCTTACGGGTCGTCTTTTTTTAATACTTTATGTAAAATAAATCCTTGAGATATCAAATCACACGAAATAAAGTAATTTCGCGTACTTTATTGTCATAAATTACGTGAAATATAGAGTAAAATTACTCTGAATAACGTTCAATACTTTATAATAAAGTACGGGTGGCAACCCTACCACCAACGCAAAGTAATTTTGGCATTATTTTAAACCAAAGACTTAGGGCCCAGGTTTCTATGGGATCGTTAGCGTGAGCGAAGTGGCGGGCAGATGCTAGTTTTTATAAAATATTCTAAGATCCGCAACCGCATCCGCATCCACGGATGTTAGCTTTCAAATATCCGCATCCGCATCCGCGGATGTGAAAACATAAGCATCCGCAACATCCCTGATACACACCATCGTGCCGATCCATCCCGGCTGTACGTCCGCCCAAAGCCACGGTGCTGTAGCCAACGTTGCCAATGCCATTTTCTTGAATTACCCCAAAATAATGGTCTAATTCCCCATTATGGGGAGAAAGAAACCTGGAGTCTTAATGTAATTAATAAGGCTAAAAATTCCCGATACCCCGCATTTTCCTCGTATTAATGGTCTCCTCATAAATTCTCCAATCAAATCAAATCATTTATTATTTTGCAGAAAGCACTGTTACAATGGTGTTGTCAATCGGTTTGAAATTCCCCGCTGTTTGGGAAATTCCCCACAAATTGGCAAAATAAATGGTCAAGCAAACGGTGGGGGTACTCGCTGGATGCAAAACGGGCAAGTCCAGCAAGCAATTAATAATAATTATTGACGTACGTCAAGACTTTTCACGATCGTTTTTCACTATGGTGTATAAGGTACTTAAGTAATTATTGCTCTTAGGTTTTTTAGTGATGTTAATTATTTTTGGTGTAAAATGTAAAAAATATTTCTATATAGCTTTCATCCATATTATAATTTAAAGTTTGTTCTAAATAGTGGAACGGATAAACGTTGCGGCTCCATTTATTATGTGACAATATCCTGTATAAGATTTCCGGTCTATGTAAGATTTTTTTTATTATTGCCTTAATATGTTTCATAATCGCCAGCCACTATTGCAGTGGAGGCTTTTTTCATAGCTTTAGACCTGCCTGCCTTCCTGGATGGGAGCCTAGCTCCTCAGCATCACTCGTGGAGTGCCTTGCCCAAGAGCCTCGTCCACAAAGTACTTTTACAATAGTCTCTATCTTAGTCTTAGTCTTATGGTGGGTTTACACGCACGTCACGCAGCCTGGCAAGCAGCCTGCCACGCAGCCTTGCACGCAGCCTGCGCACTTACTTTATTCACGCAAACATGCACAAAAATCCTGTTTACATACTTGTGGCTCGTGCTTATGCTCTTTGAATGTCGGTTTGAACGCAAACGTGCAAACCCTCCATTAGGCTTGACAGTTGGCATTTATCTATCAACTGTCACTGTCACTGATTGCTTCGTGCCAAATCCGTACTTTCCGGCAAATTCGTAAATTAATTTGATTGAAAATATTTATTTAGCTATTTTTTACTAATTATAAACCTGCACTTAATATTTAACTATTGTAAATAAATATATTGTTTAATTTAAGTTCAAATAGGGTTGTAAGTTGTAATGATATAAATGGAGCAAATTATTATTTGCACTTTACCGTGATGTGTGGCATATATTGTGTAAACAAACCTTGAATTCTGTAGTAGTTATGTTACAGCAAGTTCTTACTGAAATAACAATGGAATCTACAGATAATGGGTGAGTGCTATGTGTCCTTTTGAATGTTTACGGACATTATACAGTCAAAATCTGTTAAAACGACATCAAAGGGCCTACTCAAATTTGGTCGTAGAAACGGATAGTCATAACTACCGGTAATGTTTTTAGGTACAAAAAAAACTATAGCTAGTCATAGTCTATAATAATATATTATAAAGTTAATAGAAGCAATCAGAAAAGGCAACGTAATGTAGATGCTGAATTTATATGTTTTCGAAGATTCTTTTATAAGAAAAACTAGCAACCCGCCCCGGCTTCGCACGGGTACAAATTATACACCAAAACCTTCCTCATGAATCACTCTGTCTATTAGCGAAAACTGCATGAAAATCCGTTCAGTAGTTTTTCAGTTTATCGTGAACAGACAGATGCGGCGGGGGACTTTGTTTTATAATATGTAGTGATAATATTTACATATTTATTTGCTTAAATAATTAAATCTTTAATAGTTCTCTCATTATTTAGGGTTAGTGCAATGTTAACTTTTAAACTTTCGCGTTCCATGATATAATTATGTATTTATATGGGAATTAACGCGATCACGAAAAGGTATTACATACGATCGAAGTGATCGCGTTAATTCCCGTATAAATACATAATTAGTGCAATGTGTCTTCTTCATTCATTCCCCGCTATCATTAGTCAGTTCACTGCTTACTCACTTTCTATCATATCCTATTTTATGCAGTCCATTAATCTTTTTTTTAGTCATCCTCTATTCTTGTATCTGTTAACTTCCATACATAAAACTTTCTGCACTACAATTTGCTCATCCCCCCCACATCATATGTCCATACTACGAAAATCTGTTGCTCCTCACTGCACTGGCGCTACTTTTAGGGTCCCACTAATATATTAATTCCTCACCTTGTCCATCCTAACCAAACCACACATCCATTTTAACATTCGCATTGCAGTTACAAGCAGGCATCTCTTATCCATTTTCTTTGTTGGTCAACATTAATATTAGAGAAATAATAATAATGGCTAATTAATTAATTGTTCTTCATCCATTGCTGTATAAGCATTAAAACATGTAGGTGTTTTAATATGAACAGTGCTATCTCAGGAACTTACAGCTATCCTGGGAAAGTTGCTAGTCGGTAATGAGTAAATTTAAAAAGCACATAATGCCTCTATGGGCACCAATCAGTATTTATAAAATATGACAATGATTAAATTTAAGCAGAAAATGCACTAGTTGGATATTAATATAATTACACAAAAAATATTTATTTAACATATGTATTTTAATATATTACATACATAAAGGTACACTAAATATTTTGCTTAAAATGTACATAAGGTGCTGCTCATGTAGCTGTCATAGTTTTGGCGTAAATTTAACATAATACTTCTATATTATAAGGCTGAGATCACTTCTATGATGAATGCCGTTAGTAATTGCATCGATGGGAAATAAACATATGTAAGCCATAGCCACGATTTAACAGGATAATTTTGTTATGTCATTAATAATAACGTAAGGCGTTAAGCCATAGCTTAGGTGTTAATTTATTTTGGCACATCACACATACGGTATTGCGATACTGAGCGTCAAGTTTAGAATGTTAAGAACTTGAGTATAAAGAAAAGATTGTTTTGCCCTAACCTACGCTGCTCTAATCTGAAGTTCTAACAGTCCAAATAGATGATTATATGATTGGTGCAGAACAATATTGATAGTTAAATTTTTGCTGTCGAAGGTATTTGTGGGATTTGGCATACAAACTGCACCTGAAGCACCCATTACGCTCTCGCTACTGCTCTTTTGGCGACATTACGCCACTTTGTGTATCCAGTGGCTCACTATCGATACACACTTGTTTAAGGCTTTAGCTATGCAGCCTACAAAGCTATATTGGAGCGTCGTCACAGGGTCTCCAGGGATATTGTCATTATTACTAGTATATCATAAAAACATCGCAAATTGAAATTGTGATGTGTTCGACATAAAAATCTGTGCCGAACCATATCAAGGTCGGAAATTAAAATATGTCTTCCAGTGCAGGAATAAGGACTTTTGGAAAAAATGGTATCCTCTGTCTGATCTCATTCAGCCGATTCCATAGGATCAGTAGCGGCCCTAGCTACATTTTAGGTGGTGCGAGACTCCAAAGTGGTACACTGTAACTATGATGACTTTTTTTTGTTTTAGTCCTCCTAAAAATGTATGTTGTTGTGTCGCCGATAAAAGAATTCAATGACCTTTTTTTTTGGTCCTCAAAAACTATTTTGGACACCCCCTTCTTTATAATAACGACTCGCCGACTGGCGCCTGGTAGTAATGTTTCGGATAATTTCGGCGCCCCCCGCATGAATTTCGGCGCCTCCCGCATGACGGCGCCCGGTGCGGCCATTGACGGCCTGCATAGGATGACCATTTATAGACAATTACAATAATAAATGATTGTTTAGATAAACTACAAGAACGCGCTTTAATAGCAAACCAAATTAAAAAGTAAAAAAGAGTTCCACCTCCTGCATCATCATACCATCTTTACTAAGCCCAATCTGTTGGACTCGTCAAAACGAGTCATATGAGGCGTTTCTCCACTATCCACATTCTGGCTTCATCATGAGATCCGCTTGCTAAGAACAAGTGTTCGAAACTCGACCGTAATTCATTATTTTTTTTATAATTATTGAATATATATTTTTTATTTTGTTAGGTGTTTGTTAAGAACCAATAGGATCGCTTCATTTACCTAGCCTCGTTCAGCGCAGCTCCTGTGGAAACGGCTTAGCGGAGCGAGGTTTTTTTTTGTACGTACAAAACAAGCGAGGAATGGGTGCGAGTGATGTGTGCGAGAGATGTGTGCAAGGGATGTGAGCTAGACGGTGTTTGTAAGAGGTTGATGTGTATTGTACACATCCTCGAACAGCTCATTTGCGCACCGTTTCACAGCGTCGCTACGCATCCTCGCACCGCTCAGCGGCCTAGAACACTCTGGTGGAAATGCTCACATAGTTTCACAGCTTCGTTACGCATCCTCGCACCGCTCAGCTACCTCGCACATCTCTAGTGGAAACGCATCCTTATTCAGTCAATCTATCAGTAATTATTTGTAAGCAACATTTTTAAATTCTTCGGCAACAGTCTCGATTTCTTGCAACTATTTGAAGATGCATACCTATATACATATTTATATTATTTATCTGTGAGTATTTATGTATGTATGCGTATGTTTGTGTATTCGTATGATGATGTAGTAAAATAAATTGTATTTGTATGTAAATTATAACTTTCTTTAAGAAATTTCGTATTTATACACCTGCCATGTCCCTGAATCACCCGAAGGTTGGCTGGTAGGTAATGCAACGTGGCATTAAGTCCGCCTCGTGCAATGTAAACTGCAGGAAATTTTAATTAAATAAATACTAAACATGCACTTATTGCTGCTAACGACGCAAGGACGTCGTTGTTGTTGTTAAGGATCCAAAAATGTAACAAAATCATAACATAAAACAAATCTATAATATTTTGCAAAGTTTGACAGAATATAACACATTACTGCGTATAGTGCTTTACAAAACAACCTGATACAAGTGCTGATAATGTAATCTGCTCATAATAGTAATCCTTCCATACTTAGTACACGTTACAAAACTCCTCATTGTTTTTGTACTACAATAAACCTTGCGTTTAAAACGGATTTACTTTTACCTACTAGAACAGTTTAATTTTAATGCTTGCATCAATTATACATATACAGATCATGACAAGTAATAAAAACCCTGCGTATTTATTTACATTCTTTTATTGCCTAAAGATCTATATCCAGAATACTGTGTACCTAACGGTGGAATATTGTTTATTGGGTAGGATATTGTTTATTAATCCAAAGGAGAGGTTTTCAAAGTTCTCCAGATGTTTGTGGTGTATATCATACCCAAAGATCATCGAATGAGTAGTTTAAAACGGGTCAATTAAGCATTATTGCAAACTTAACTTGGGTTCAAAACTTCCCGTTGATCAACTGATTATTCTAGAGTCCAATCTGACAGTTGGTAACCACTTCACAAAGATGTACTATACTTTATTCTTTACTCACACAGTTTTACAAGAGAATTGAATTACAATACTTCATCAGTTTACGTCAGCACTTAATGTTTCATAAGCTAGATACGTTTGTTCTATAATATAGCGTACAATTTGATAAGAGTTCTCCACAGTGACCTCATAGCCGTCCGCCGGCTTACTCGCTTTGAGTCTTTTGCCACGTTATGAAAAAAGTAAATCAGTTTATTTTTTTATTAACTTAGTGTTTCTACTAAAAAAATTTAGAAGTTCATTGCCTGATAACTAAGAAGTTTTGTTTCAGAAGATTAACGTAAGTGTGACGCTCGATTGAATAAATACGATGACATTATATTACTTCCTGTACCTTAACAATGTTGGGTTGGTTATGTAGCTATACGTTGAGAAATATTAAAAAAAGACCGTGTTCTTTATTAAATATTTGTCCTTTTAGTTTATCGCGCTAACTGTTTTTCCTAGCTAGCTAATTTTATGTTTAACATTTTTACACTTCCGAGTTTTAAATGAACTCTCAATTCTTTATATTCCAATGAGAGATTACCAGGACTAAATTCGAAAAAAGTATTTCTAAATGTAAGGCACATGCTATTGCTTTACTCTTTCTACATCTTTCTAATTCTAACTAATATTACAAACATGAATGTGTTTGCTACGTATTCACATCTTAACTACATATCGATCATCGTGAAATTTTGTACACACGTTATCAGGGGTACAAAAAGCCATAGGGGGTACCTTTCATCCAGAAAAAACTACTTTTCTCGAGGGATAAAAAACATTTACGCGTGCGAAGCCGCGGGTAAAAGCTAGTTTATTACATTTCCTCGTTTTTTAAATTACAACTCTTTAAGCCAAAAAATTAACAATCCTTTTCTTGTTTCTGAGATGATTGTGTGTCTTGGACTTGGTTATATTGATAGTGAGTCAACCATCTATGAAGCGTAGAGGTAAGGATCACTATCTTCTTTTGGTCCCAGACCGCAAAAGTGTCCAGCAGGAAGCAGCAAAGGGTGGGAACTTAGCAGTTATACATAGAGGGAGTGAAGTATGCTGTATTGAAACATTTTTTTCTTGTTGCGGACTAGGGTAGTTAAGGAAACAGCAGTTCACCACCTCAAATATTTACTACATTGTTTAGAAATAATGTGTAAAAATATACACATATAGGTCATATCGTTATTTTCCTACTTTATATTTATTTTGAAAGGTGCTCTATGACAAGGCGAAAGATTTTCTGTTTTAATTCTCCATCCTACAATTACGCCACTTTAATATAACTTTTTCAACGGTCACTTTTTGTAGTTGCGCAAAATAAATGAAATTCATACTTACATTAAATTATCTGAAATCACTTGTCGTAGTACTAGTAACTCGGGTATTTGGCATTTATGGAATTGTTTTTAGAACTGATTTGCTTTACTAAGTTTAATTAAAAAAACAGGGTTTGACAAAACAAAGCTAAATGTTTATATATTTTTTTGTAAAATTGTTAAGTTTTGTCATTTAATTGAACTATTGTTTACTTTAGAATAATACATATGTATATTCAAAATAGGCTGCTAAATTTTACTGTATCTTAAGAATTAAATACTTAAGTAGAATTGTATTCCAATTTTGTTATTTTTAATTCTATCCTACTATCATCTACATAACATATATTAGCTGGACTCGTTAACCCCTCTTATCAGCGTTATAGCTATCTTACTGTTTTCACCAAGATGCTGCGAAATTACAATATACATAATATTTACCATTTCAATATAAATAAAAAACAATAGATTAATAACATTATAAATAACAATTGCTTATAGATATAACTTAACGGTAATACTAATGGCACTTGGTTTATCATAAAAATATGTTTGCATCTGGATTTTTGTGCACAAAAATATTAATTTGCTGAACATCTCTAAAAGGCTGCTATACACCAGGGAATGCTAAGTTGGTGGGCAGGAAAAAACTTGATGGTGCCTCCGTCTGGTCCCTGCAAGTATTTATTGCGCACATAGAAATGAACTCTCGTACCGAAGGGTTGTCTACTCTATGGTTCAATATTTAATATTTACTAATAGGATACAAGGTAGGAAGGTAGCTGGGAGGGACTGGATGCGGAAAGTGGAGGACCGAGTACTATGGCGCACATTGGGAGAGGGCTATGTCCAGCAGTGGACTAGAATAGGCTAATTGATTGATTGATTGAATAGGATACAAAGAGACAACACACTAATGACAGAAAGAATTCAACTTAAATTTGCCCGGTGCCTATAACCGCACCTATGGATCTTTTCCTTTCTCTTTTCCATGTACGTGTCAGGCATGGTCGGTCTAGAAACATTAAAATTAAGGTGATAATATTTACATCTAATACATGCACTATTAGCTAAAGCCTGCCAATACAGATAAGTTATTCTCACACTATTCTAATGGGGGATTTTAACACCTGCCTTCTGAAACATAACTTTAGCTTCGCCGCATTTCGTGCTCTTTCAGACTTCTGCAACCTATCCATTCTTTCTCTTAGTTCTACACATCACTTTTCATATTCAGCTCCCTCGGTTTTGGACCTAATATTGGGTTCTTCCGGAGAGCGTGTTGCTAAGCATGGTCAGTGCTTTACCGACGCGTTTTCTCATCACGATCTGATCTATCTTTTATCTATAAAATTCGCCCTCTTAAGGCCAAGCCAATCTATTTTGGTGGCATCAACGTTGTCGATCTACGAAGAAACACAATTAATATTAATTTGTCGCTACTCTTTACTTTCCACTCAATCATTGAGCAAGTGATTTTTTTATAGTCAGACTCATCGAGCTGTATGATAAGCATGCACCTAAGCGACCTGTGAAATTAACACATGTTCCATCGCCGTGGCTTACAGAGGACATCCGAAAACTAATAGCTAAGAAAGCTACAGCGAAATTTAAATTAAAAAGTAAACAGAACTCTGAAAACATTGAAAAGCATATCAGAATTCGTAATCATTGCAATACGGTTAGTCCAGTCGGGATAGACATAAAAATAGCCTTAAATGGAAAAAATTAGGGGACGCGATTTTCTTTTTAAACGTCGGTGGTGTTCATTGGAAGTCTACACTTCGATTTGCGGGGCAAGCCCGCCATTGGATTCGCCGCCATCTTGATTTGAAGTTCAATTTTTTCGTTTTCCTGCCAAGTTTTTGGAAATTTAATTTCCCAACAAAATAACGATTTTTTTTGAGTTATCCCATCAAGTTTATCAAAAAAATCGTAATGGGTGGAATTTTATTTCCTTCAACTTTGGTTCTCGCACTTTTTTTACTCCACGATCACTACGATTTTTTTGATAAACTTGATAGTATAACTGTTAGTATAGTAAACTAATTATAAGTAAAGAGGGTTTACTATAGTTCTATAAGACTCTTTGGTTTACATGGTGTCTCAGTTTGCCTATACTCTCGATGAAGTACTGAAGGCTGTCGGTTGTACGTTTTGGAATTATATTTTATATTATCAAATTAATCTTTTAATTTCTCGCCATAATCCATTTGGTTATGGGCCCAGAACGTTAGGCGCGTTAAGGACTGAATTTATTTCGGTGCGAGAAATTAAAATAATTTTGGTTGATAAAATAAAACACAATCGTCATGGCCGGGTCAACCAGTTCATTTTCGATCCCTATCGAGAAACTCCAAGGTATGGATGATTATAATAATTGGAAATTTTCCATGAGGATGCTTTTAATGCACGAAGATTTGTATGATTGCATTGAATCGGAGGATAATTGTAAAGATGAACGGAAACAGCAGAAAGTTTTAGCTAAGATATGCTTATCAGTGCACAGTTCTTCTTATCCGCATGTTAGAAATGCTAAAACAGCATTTGAAGCATGGACGAATTTGCAGAAGGCATATGAAGATAAAGGTCTTAGCAGAAGGTTAAGCTTGCTGAGAGCGTTGTTTGCTACGAAACTTTCACAGAGTAGCAGTATCTGTACAGCTATCTGTTAAGGATGAGCGATTTAGCACAACAGCTGGACGACATAGGTTCCCCGCTCGAGAAGGATTTTTGGGCAGTTTTGATGCTTAATGGATTAACACCAGACTATGATCCATTGATTATGGCATTAGAGAATTCTAACATCACACTGCATGTTGAAAGTGGCAAGAGTAAGTTACTGCAGGAGTATCACAGACGTGACAATAAGGCTGAGGAAGTAACTGCCTTAGCAGTGAAGAAAGTGCCAAAATGCTATCTTTGCAAGAAGCCAGGTCACTTCAAGAAAGATTGTCAAAGAAACGTCAGCCCAAAGCCAACCAAGAGTACTTCAAACAATAGATTATTGTCGGCATTATCTGTAAGTTTGGACAGTGAACGTTGGCACGTTGTTTCCGGTGCATCAAATTATATGTGCAGACAGAAGGAGATAATTAAGAATTTTACTTCGACTGAACCAAAAGAGGTCAACATTCCATAGGTTTAGAAGCAGGTTTACACTCATTCATGTAAAATTTTTGCAACACCCGCTCAATGTAACTACTTTGATCTAAAGTTATTTTGGTATCACCACATTCCACGCGCATTCCTAAAACTTGATGTGCAGGACCAAGGTCCTTCATCTCAAACTCGTTCATGAGTTTTTTCTTTATCTTTTCTCTCTCGGTTGATGATGAATTTGAATAAAATATGAAGATGTCATCTACATAAAGGGCAATAATAATTATCCCCTCCCCTTGTCCTTTATAATAGACACATGACTCAGATGACATTCTTTTAAAGGGTAGTTTATTCACAAAAACTTCATTTATTTTTTCATACCAAGATCGGGCTGCTTGTTTCAGTCAGTGAATAGCTTTATTAAGTTTATAAACTTTCTTCTCTTGGCCCTTAATCACAAACCCTTCAGGTTATTCCATCAAATCAGTCTGTTTAAAATCGCCATTTAAGAAAGCTGTTTTAACATCCATGTGATCAATTTTCATATTATATTCTGCTGCTAATGCTAGCAACAATCTAATAGTTGAATACCTTACCACAGGAGAAAAAGTTTCATAGTAATCAATGCCATAATGTTGTGTAAATCCCTTTGCTACAAGAATTCCTGGTAATTGTTGGATATGTATTCACGACCGTTATCACTTCTGAGAACTTTAATTTGACGTACACATTACCACATCCAGCTCTGTAAATCTTCTCACCATTTGCAATGCACGTAGCAGTGGCTATTACCTCCTTATTAGCTACAATTGTCCACTTTTTATTATTAAATAAAACATTGAAACCTTTATTTGTCATCTCACTGACAGATAACAAATTCGCTGACAGTCCCGGCACACAATAAACATTTTTTATGGTTTGCATGCCAGTCTTTGGTTTACATGGCGTTGCAGTTTGCCTATACTCTCGATGAAGTACTGAAGTCTGTCGGTTGTACGTTTTGGAATTATATTTTATATTATCAAATTAATCTTTTAATTTCTCGCCATAATCCATTTATAACTCTGCAAATATTAATCCTAGCGTAAAAATGAAAATGACCAAACTTGTGGGAAATTAAATTTCCAACAACTTTGGATACTACCATTTTTGCTCTAAAGTTGCAAATTAACGAGTTATTTCAGAAAAACGAAAAAATTGAACTTCAAATCAAGATGGCAGCTAATCCAATGGCGGGCTGGCCCCGAAAATCGAAATGTAGACTTCCAACCACCATCCCGACGTTTAAAAAAAAAAATCGCGTCCCCTAATTTTTTCTTTTTAAATGTCAATTTCGACTGGACTAGGTATGTAGGGACACGCAAAGCCAATACATCCATCATCCTTGGCTCGGCAAATCAAAACATGAAGTAATTTCCAAAGATTTAAGGTTGATTTACTAAATCAACATTTCTCAGCCGTGTGTAACTTTGATAGGACTGAAAAGGCAAATACTTTAAATGATCTTTCATACTTGCCAACTTTTAACTTGCTACAATTCGTGTTTAATCAATTATCGCTTGTGATGTTAAAAAGAGTATACTATCGATTACTTCTAACACTGTTGGAATTGATTTTATCAGTCGCAAATGATCATACCTCTCCTTGACGAAACCCTTTACTACCACGTGATAAACTACTCCCTCTAATGGCAACTTGCCATCAACATGGAAAGAAGCCCAAATAATTCCTATACCCAAATCCAATCCTTCGTCCTTTACCTACTGATTATCGATCGATCTCAATCCAACTGCTCCTATCGAAAGTCTTGGAGCGATTTGTTCATATCCAGCTTCATTCTTTCCTGTACAAACACTACCTCCACCATCCATATCAACCATAGTACAGTAACAGCTTCGGTGAATATTACAGATGATATCAGATTTAAAACTGAAAATGCGTTCAACACAGTGGAATGCGATGTTCTGCTAAGTATATTCACCTCACATAGCATGTCTCCAACGGTTTTTGATTGGCTTTGTATTTACCTGTGTGGCCGCCAACAACGTATTTGCATCTGTCGATGATTAGATATATCCACCTAGTGTAAAAGATTTGTTGCTGTGCCCCAGGGTAGAGTTTTCACTCCTTTACTATTCGCAATCTTTATCAATTACATGTCAAATCAATAAAAAAAAAATCTACCACTTCTATGCTGATAATCTACAGATATATACTCATGCACTACTGGAAAATTTATCTGACGCTCTTGAAATCATTAATAAGTATTATAATATGGACTAGATTTGTAGCTGGAGTAGTTCACACGGCCTTCAGATTAACCCCTCAAAGAATCAAGTAATTATTGTCGGTAGCTGAAGAAAAATCCCATAGATTGAGTGGTCACAGCTGCCACCGGTTCTATTCGATGGCACCGTTGGCACCTTAGTAATCAACTGCCACCAAAATTCCCCTTGCTCACTCCCTTCTACTTTCAATCCTCTACTATCCCGATTTCACTGAGAAACAACTAGACTATCTTGAGCGGTTTCAAAATTTCAACATCAGATTTATATTTGGTTTTCGTAAATACGATCATATCTCTGAAGTTCTGCAACAAATCACGTGGTTACCTATACGCCTTATACAAAGGCGTATAGGTACTCACATTCTTTCCCTTTTATACAATGTACTGTTCAACCCTTCGCTGCCTTCCTATCTCAAATAACGATTCGAGTTTTTTCAATGTATATACACATTCGCGATCTTTAAGGTTATCAGGAAATTTAAATCGGAAATCGCGTTGTGCAATCGACTCCATATTAACTCCGCTGAATTGTCTTAATAATTAATCTAATTTATATTCTGTATGTGGTTTTCTGTATATGTATATTATGTAGATACTTCACATATACTTACTATATTTATTGTTTCATTGTTCCCATTCCAAATATTTTTAGTACCCCACCAGCTATCGCTTATTTTCATTTGCTGTTTCGATACAAAAGTTGTTTGAAAGATATCGCTATTAGCGATAAGATATTATCAATTGTTTCTAATTATGTTTTATTACTGTCTGAAATGTGGTGTACAATAAATAATTTTCTATCTATCGAAAGATTAGGAAAAAAGAAAAATTTAATTCAAAATTAAAGCTTCTTTTATTATGTTTAGGAAAAATATTATAAATAAGGTTACATCTACGATCAATGGATGGCGTTGTGTGTACTTCAGAGTAAGCTCTGCGAGTAGCTTAGCCATTTTAGTCCCAAAGGGAACACTGCAAACGTCATTTAAAAAGATATACTACGTTAATTAAATCTAAAGATTAAAGAAAAACTAAACACGTGAGCGAAGCCAAAAGCTAGTACTCAATAATTGAAAAATTGTTGTCGCAGTTTCTTAATTGCATAATACAGTGAAAAAAATTGATTAGGTAGGCCGCAACGGGTATTTTAGGTAGGTAGTAATTATACTACCTATGTAAAATACCTGCTTTATAGATATATATTAAAATACTATACATCCAAAATCAATAAAAACAATAATAAGCGTATGCAAGTTGACTGGATTGAAGTTAGCAGTGAGTTGTGTGGCTTCGTTGTTGTTGAAATTGTGAAAAGGAGAGTCAATCTAACGGAGGCATGGATGATGGACTAGTAAATACACTGTCTCATTCACTTGAATATAGACACACCTCACCTATCACCTCGGTGTATGTCTTTATCAGTCTTGAACCGGATACACACTGATCCGGTCGTTTTTCGACAGTTTTAGTACTCGGAAACGATGCGATAGAATATTCGTTTTATGGACTTACGCAGCTACTAGTTTGAATTAATTTGAATACTTTTAAAATGCGGAGGTTTTAAAAGACTGAAATATTAATAGCTTAATACATAACATAGTGACTAAACTACAGAAACATACGAAATACAGAAACATTTACGGAATTCATTTTCTTTTAGGTGTCTTAAAAAATGTCACAAATAGATAAGTGCTTTTGCTGCTTTTATAGATAGACATGTTTTAAATTATTTGATATTCGTTTTGCCATTAATCCATCAAATTAATAAATCAATTAACATCAATTAACACATACACCCTTTCTCAATTAGTTAGATACAAGATAAGCTGAATTAGGATAAGATAATCATATAAGGCGTCGATATCAGCATGTATCAGTTATGTCAGTATTCAATTAATGCTATAACATTTTTAAACATTAAGGAAATGACAAATACTATAGAATGATTGATAAAAATAGGAATTCTATTGCGGGTACGTTACGGACCGTTTTGTTACTTTCTAGGCAAGGGGTTGGGATTTATTCCCAAGTAAAAATGTAATTGATTTGTAAGTTTTAATTTAAGTGGTCACGTCGGGCCCAAATCCCATACGGGACAAAAAATTGTGTGATCCACAAATAGTTGTCCCGAGTCTGGGTGTTCTTTGTTTGAATGATTGTGAAGCCCGCGCGACACAGAAATATTCCTAACGCGGGAGTTGTCTATAAAAAGAAGAAGAAGATATGAAAATATACTTCCTATGTGGTCCTTAATTTGAATTTGAAATTTATTTATTTTTTAACTAGCAACCCGCCCCGGCTTCACGCGGGCAGCAGAGACGAGACATCTTCAACAATCATCGTCATATTTCAACCAATTCACACAAAACCTTAACAAATTATATCTAAACTTCCTCATGAATCACTCTATCTATTGGTAAAAACCGCAAGAAAATCCGTTCAGTAGATTTGAGTTTATCGCGGACAGACAGACGCGGCGGGGGACTTAGTTTTATAATATGTAGTGATACTTAAAACGTGTCCTATTTTTAACCGACTTCAAAAAAGGAAGAGGTTCTCAATTCGACTATATTTTTTGTTTTATTTTTTTTATTTTATGTTTGTTACCTCAGAACTTTTGACTGGGTGAACCGATTTTGATGATTCTTTTTTTATTTGATAGCTGGTGCTTCCCGTGCCGTGTGGTCCCAGTTCAATTCCGTGTGGTCCAGTTCTGACAATGGCATCCATGAGAAAACCATGTATAAGTCTTTTATGGAATAGTTTTTTTTGTTCAAGTCGGTTTTTTTTTTAAAGAATTATGTAATCAATAATGCTTTACTCGTGATCACAATGTAATTAACGTAAATTATATAGGTAATTATGTTGCATACCGGTAGCCGTTGGATAAGGTATTAGTAGAATATAATAGAATATTCTTTATTGTACATCAAATACATAAAATTACAATTGATCCTAATATTAATGTTAGGTACAATGGGCGGTCTTATCGGAAATTTCCATAAAACAGCAAAAAAATGCCAGTAACTTTGTGTCTCAGTCGTAAATATATATTTGTTTCAAAATAGTTGTGAACATTTCCGACATTATGATAACAATTTCCTTTGCTGGCGTTCAGTTGATTAAACTATTTGGCCAGTATAAAACTTATATTGTATCATTTAACACAAGATATTTATGATATTATCGGAGTAAGTACTCTTGGATTATAATAATCTTTTCAATAGGGGGCTGTAAAATAAGGTATTATGGGTAAGGATGTTCAAAAAAGTCTATTGTATCGATAAATAGCATAGCAACCGTGTCGAATGCGTTTGTATCGACACGCGATATGATCACATCCCTTTGAATCGATATACCATATCTATATGTATATCGTATCGTATATTTCGAAGCGCATCGTAAGGCCAAAAGTATCGAATTAAATATCGATATATCGTGTAGTGTTGTGTCGATGTTCCCATGATGATACTAATTTTAGGTTTAAGTCGATATTGTATTGAGTATGTACGTGATTTTTTGTATCTCTCAGTAGTGATAGTATGCCTTATACAAAAATCTTTAAATCTAAGAAACTGAAGTATGTACCACGTGAGCCGAATATGTTCCTTTCGTTTGTGAAAAAGTTTGTAAAGTAAAGGCTGAATTGCGTAAAGTTTTTAATTTAGTGTCTAGTTGAAAGCGGCAACATTGTCGCAGAGTATTAGCTTAGTGACAATACTACACTACAATTGTACTGCGTCAATAATAACGTTATTCTACTTAAGTTAATATGTTTTACCATTGACATCGTTTGTAAATATCTGACGCAACGACCAGTCGAGCTGCATTTATACTTTACGCCTTATTGTAGTACTATTGTCAATGGTTTCTGTACGTTATATTTTATCTATCTTATTATATTAACAGGGATTGGCCTTTTACGTTTATCACTCAGGTATGACAATGCAGAGACGTTAATCCATTAGGTATGTACTTATTAGATATCGCGTCAATTAAATAAATGTTAACCCAAATGTTTCGAATTTACCTAAACAATGTCACAATGTCAAATATCAGGAATTTAATGAAATCTAAACTTAATAAATATTACAATTAAAATAATTATTGATTAGGCCAGTTTGTCATTCAAATATTTTTCATTCATTTTTATTTTTATTTTATTTTAAACTTTATGCACATTTGGTACATTGGCGGACTTAATGCCTAAGACATTCTCTACCAGTCAACCATTGGGTAAATGGAGTACAAACTAACATTTTTCCACATAATACACAAATATACGGGTATATATATATATATATAAATATACCGACTAGTAAAACAATAGATTTAATTTCGTGAAAATTTCGTTAGGTACGTTGGGCTCTTTTGGTATGGAGAAAAAGCACTAAACTCGCATGACCGTCACGCTCAGTTGACATATATTGTCATAATGACATAATGTTGTCATGATGACATATAGATGTGTGTGTATATGTGTTTTCACTTCTGACGTGCAGTCCTACGACTGATAGTTTTTTTTCTTAATACTTGTGTATCGTATCGTAACCTTGAAGGTCAATACTTAAGACACTTTAGTTGAACAATGCCGTTTTCTTGCCTGACATACAAATGTACAACACTAGGTGTGCCCCGCTGTTTCACTGCTTCACTCCTCTCCTTGCATTTAAGTATTTAATTTCAAGTATTTTTCAAATACTTTTTAAATTGGATCAAATGCAAGAACAGTTTTTCAATGCCGACTGCGGGTTTGTGAAAAAAAAAAAAACTATCTGACAATAGAACGCTTACTTAAATCACTAAAAGGGCATGACTCTGGCATGTTACAAAAAGAATTTTTGAAAAGACCTATCAGTTTAAAAGTTATGACCGTTTGAATTTCCGGATATTATTACCTCCGTTTCTCATAAAAGCAGGTGAAGGGTGTAAAGTAAATAGTAATCTTTTTTATTTTATAATTTTACACTCCGTTACTAAAAAAAATCCATGAAAAGTAAATTCAAAAACTTTTAAGTTACTTAGTTTTTGTTAGTTAGTTTTCTTAATGAGTGAATAGTTCTAAAATATACAAAATAATCTATACTCATATTATAAAGCTGAAGAGTTTGTTTGTTTGGTTAAACGCGTTAATCTCAGAAACTACTAGTTCGAATTGAAAAATTCTTTTTGAGTTGGATAGTCCACTTATCGAGGAAGGCTATAGGCGCGGATACGACAAATAGGAGCGGAGCATCAATGAAAAATATTGCAAAAACGGTAAAAATTATTCCGTTTGAGAGCTTCCGTTGAGTGTGCTGCGTAAACGGTTAAAGTTACGCAAAAATCATGTATGACGGAATTGTTCTTCTTTAAAAATGCTAAAAAAGTCCGCAACAGCATACGTCTATCTTTTATAGTTGACTCACTATAACCTTTTTTATGGTAATCAGATTTGTTCTAAAATAATGCATTATTTGGGAAGGTGTTTTTATAAACATGATATTAATCCTTATCAAAAAAAATATGTTATTCTTCACAAGTATTTAATTTTGAACAAAATTGCCCTTGACATCATTTGATTTCAATGAATATCTTAGGAGATATCATAGTTTTAAAATAACTCAACGCAACAAAATAATGATCAATTACCACGCGCGCATTTATAATGTGCAAGGCGGGCGGGGATGAGGGGGAGGGCGCTATACCTACTCTTAAATTAATGGAATATATTTTGGTAGGTTAATTCCTCAAATTAACGTGAGTGAGCCCCGCGGGGCACAGCTAGTAATATATGTATAAACGGATAGGCGAATTTTTTTTTTGGGTTTACAACTATACATATTAGTATAAAAAATATTGTCTAATTAATCTTGGAGATGATGAATAAAGAATTTTTGTTTCTGTTACAGGGTGATAATGGCTTCAGCAATCCTCGTAACTGGCGGAGCGGGCTATGTCGGATCTCACACAGTTGCCACACTCCTTGAGAAACAAACGGAGGACCATGATATAATCGTAGTTGACAATCTCTGCAACGCTTATTGTTCTGGGGGGCAAAAGAAACCGGAGTCGCTGCGAATCATAGAAGAAATTACCGGCAAAACTATACAGTTCTACGATCTCGACATTAGAGACCAGAGTGGATTGAGTAGGATATTTGAGAAGGTAAGTAAATAATCTTCATAAATTTACCTACGCTACTGAGTGATGTCATCCTTCTCATTAGTACGTAAATAAGTAGATAATATAGGCATAAATATGTTATATAATTAGATGGCACAGATATAAATATCCTGATTCAGATGAGTTTATTTACCAGGGGCATAGTAATGGGGAATTTATACTAATATTGTAAGGCTTATCTTGGCTTGAGAAGAATTGGGGTCGTGATGTTAATGTGTAAGAAGAGTGATTGATAGTCGACAAGAAAACTGAAAGATAATATATTAACAAGATAACTTTATAATGGCTTCATAGAAGTGGCCCCGCAACTTGACAGCCGTCCATTCTGACTGCTCGATGTGGCGATTCTCTCTTCTGTTCCTTTTCTAAAAATTACAACCAATAAGGAGCGGACCCTTGTCTCGCCTCTTGCGTTCTACAGTGTCATATATAGCAGTGGAAATAATGTCTGATTAGTTTGTATAAACAGACATATTTCTAAAATGTATAACGATGGTAGCGTTATTTAAGATGTATAAGTACCTGTAATATTCAGACTAAACACAGCGCGGATCCTTCATTTTTAGATTTTTAACCGACTTCAAAAAAAGAGGAGATTCTCAATTCGACTGTAGGTTTTTTTTTTGTTTTTTTTATGTTTGTTACCTCAGAACTTTCGACTGGGTGAACCGATTTTGATGATTCTTTTTTTATTTGAAAGCCGGTGCTTCCCGTGTGGTCCCATTTCAATTGGTTCAGTTCTGACAATGGCATCCATGAGAAAACCATAAACCATATATAAGTCTTTTATGGAATAGTATTTTTTGTTTAAGTCGGTTTTTTTTTAAAGAATTATAATACAACACTTTTGTCCGTTGAATTGCAACAAAAAAATAATACATAGTTGGGTATTATAATAGGTAGGAATATTGTTGTTTTATTATCTGTATTTCACGTTGTCTTATTGTATTTTTTATTATTCAAATCTTGCAACTTAGTCTCGTCTTATCGTCGGAGGATTTTATTTTGTAAAAAATTTCGGGTTTCTTTGTCAACTGGCATACATTTTTTAATACATACTGTTTTTATAGATCACGTTTTTGTGGATGTCTGTCACGATAAATCCGTAATAGGTGGTGTTTTTTGCTGCATATTTAAATGCATTGTTTTACCGTTACACATTTGCCATGGCTAACCTCGGGTCTAAATCGAATTTAATCATTATGGGATTAATCCCACAGACGATTAAATTCGACTTACTCCCGTATTGACGATTAAATTCGACTTACTCCCGTATTGACGATTAAATTCGACTTACTTCCATCAAAGGACTAATCCTTTAGACTGCCGCTAGACTGCTTAGATTTGGCACGCTCGTCCTTGCCACTAAGAGGATATTCAGACTTTTCCTGTACTCATTCTTAATTATTCTGTAAATTGCTATAAATATGTAAAAACATTACAAATCTATTTAAAACGTAGCGTCCTAGCATCATCCTAATGGTGGCAATCAACCTGTCTTGTCTAGACTAGTCAGTTTTTAAAATTAAAGTTTATGAAAATCCATTTCATTGGTGTATCGGATACATGGATGAAGACAAGCTTAATTTTAAGTCTCTAGAGGAAGTAGTTGAGAGTAAGAGTGCCTAGTCTCTAGAACCCTTTAACCATGTCATTTATTATTAATAATATAATATATCTCTTAATTGTACACCAAAATAATTTTAAAGAGTAGGAGCACAGCAATTTTGGGTGGTTTATACAATATTAATGATTTTATATGACTAACAAATATTTGTTTCAGCATAATTTCGATTGTGTGATTCACTTCGCGGCACTGAAGGCTGTCGGCGAATCTGTGGAGAAACCATTGGAATATTACCAAGCTAACATCACTGGAACCTGTACCCTATTGGAGGTGAGTACTTTTAGCATTGGTATACCTACCACCTACTAAGCTTTCAACAATAATTACGACAGTTGAATGTAGTGTTTTTTTTTGTTTTGTCTACAAAGATCAGTTTAGCTGGGAAGTGATACCGACACGTAGGTAGATTAACAGTTTTATTTCAGTACAGTGTCGAAATCGTTTCTTTTTCGAAGTAGTTCTCAGAAACGTACCGTAGTTGGACTAGTTTTCGTGTCTCCGGTTGACCCAATCAAACTAATTAAATATACTGCATATATGTAGATCACACTTTATTTGCCAAATGAACAGTGCCACAAGATAAATAAAATCAAAGTATATTAAAATACCGAATTTAGCAATGACACCATAAAGTCTAAATTCGTCCGCCTGACAATGCATATCTACACAACAGTTATAAGCACGCAATATGCAATATTGTTACCTATATCTAGGGTTGCCAAATTTTTTTTTAAGAATTAAAGTATATTTAGTCTGAGAAGGATAGTAAACAGTATTTTAGGAAAATGAGCAGTATTTTATGTATTATTTATTTATTTAATGTTTTGAATACATATTTTCTTGAACTTCTCGCAGAACTTATTAATTTAGAGTATTTTTGGAAAACCTCATACCTACCTACCTCATAACCTCACCACAATTATAATTGAAATTAAAATAAATGAGGAGCTCATTTTTTATCAAATTGATATTCGCTCTGAAACTCGAGTCGCTAGACTCAAAGTAAAAAGAAAACAGTATTTTGGATACTTTATTTTTGTTCAACAGTTAAAAGTATAATACAGTAAAAACAGTATAATACTGTTTTTAACAGTATAGTTGGCAACCCTACCTATATCTTGTTTATCTTCTTTGATTCTTAACGTGGCCTGAATTCAATTGTTAGCTGTCATTTTGATGATTGTACCTTCTGTTATATGTAGAAATGAGATAATTATAGACTGACTTGAGTGTGTGATAAATAGCTTTTGTATTTCTTTAAGCACGTGAGATCCATCTTTAACATACACAAGTCTCCAAAGTTCAAATCTCTTACGTTCCAAGAACAAACGCCCATGATATTTGCAGTATTGGCACAGAAAACATATTAGTACAGATACATTAGTTCTGCTTCGCCAAATCATTTAAATCAATAGAGACTGTTGATCAATAAAGTCGCAATTCAGGTCGCACAGCGCTAATTACCTACACATTCACCTAGAAGTTGCCTCTCTTTCTATTGCGTAACTCTTATCTACTCTGACGACGCAGCGACGTTAGGTTTATCTCTTTTTTAAGAATTAATTAATTTGAACATTTAATTACCAGTATAAGTTATGTGGCTATTATTCTATTTTTGTGAACAAATAAATCTAGGCTAGACACTAATAGCTCGATAGTCTAGATACGAACGGATGACGCGACGCAGCGCGGGAGTAAGCATCGAACTAACCTGCAGACCAGCCGACACACGGCAGCCCTCTGAATTCTGGCACGATTAATCGACCCCGCTGTGTACTTGTAGCTTTACTTACACTGCGGAGTGGGCCTGGCCTGGTAGTGGTAGAAATGCGTATGGGCTTGAAAACTTATGTAGATGATACTAAACTTTTTGGTTGCGTTCGTAAATATTGAAATTAAGGCCTAGGTAACAAATGACCAAAGTGGGCCGACCGTGACGATGATTTGCTATATTTATTATTAAGAATACAAATTTGAGTTAAGACTACGAATTTTCCACAGTGCGATTTGGCTAATTGGGCAATTAATACCTGATAGTATGCGGTTACCTCCGTATTAACACCAAGTATAACTACTGAGCTCGAGCACTTTGGAAAGGAACTCTAATTAAATTTAAAGATAAACTACTAGTCGGTATAGTGCTCTTGGTGATCTTCTACGAAGTAGGGGTACTTACCCAGTCGAAAGAATCCTATTCGAGCAGACGTCTGCTGTGCTCTACCATTTCTTTTATTTTCGTTAAACAGGTGATGAAGAAATACGGTGTGTACAAACTAGTGTACAGCTCATCGTGTACGGTGTATGGCGAACCCATGAGACTACCCATAGACGAGGGCCACCCCACCGGCCAAGGGTTAACCTCCCCTTATGGCAAGTCCAAATATTTTTGTGAGGAGCTCATGAAAGACGTCTGTATTAGTGATCAGGTAATTGTTATAGCTTTCTTATTTTTTAAATAATATTGTTAATAATATATTGTCGGTGACATCACTACATATCGCTGGTTTGCGAGAATAGCGACGTAACTAAAAATTATTGATTTTAGAGAATGAGAAATTTGATGAATACGTCATAATATCATAACTAGATTAAACCTTCCAAACTCACGATTCGCAATGCACTCCTCTAGCCCATTGGTCATGTCTACAACGTGAAAGAATACCTAGAAGATAATTTATAAATACTAAATGACTAAAAATACCTACACAATAATTAGTAATTAAATATTACACACACTTATGGACATAAAATTAAATATGATTTTGAGATAATAATTTGTTATTTAAAATTAATATAATCATAGGACAAACGTTGAAGAAACTTGACTTGAATTCATATCACCATATAATTAATAATTATTTAATAAAATAATATATTTAATAACTACTAGAATTTTGTGATAATATTGTGCAATAAAAATACAATAGACTAAATAATGAATAGATTTTATTATAAATATATACCACTAACTAATATATCCTGCAATTTTAATTTAAATAAAAGATTTAATTTTTCAACTTACTTGATTCTGTTTAATATTCATTTACTTCATCATATATTTAATTTGCATCAAAACTAAACTTTAAAGTATAGCTAAATAGCTCGTCCTCTCTCCTAATAGTGCTGTGCCCGACAGGGTCCATAATTATTACCTACTTTTAAGCCTACCACCTATAAATTGATATTATGGAATGCAATAAATAAATTGAAATTGAAATAGGTAAATTAATTTATTTTTGTGCAGCAATGGAAAATAATATCCCTCCGGTACTTCAACCCGGTGGGTGCCCACCACAGCGGACGAATCGGCGAGGACCCTTCTGGCATACCTAACAATCTTATGCCGTACATCGCGCAGGTATGAACATAAATACTAGTGGCGGGGCGTTACAGAACGGGGGAAATAAAGAGATGGCTCGACCTAGGCGGCAAATGATTTATTAGAGATGCTAATCTACGTTTAAGAGATAGTTACTAAGTAATGTTGCCTTATTTCCTATTTAGAAACAGAACAAAATAATTATAGTTTAGTAAAGCTAAAAAAATGCGTGAGGTGTCTTTGGGATACTTCGTTCCTTTCGCTATATATACATGACGGAGGGCTAAGATCATCATCATCATCAATAGGGCCTAACGGAGGGGTATGATCATCCTCAATAGGGCCCATAATTCCTCACTTTCTAAGTAGATTATTACAAATAGACACACGACTATAGCTAGCTACGTATATCGCTAGGAACGCGTGACGGTTTCAATATTCGACCGCTCCGTCCGACTGCCGCACAAGAAGTGCCGCCGCTCGGCCTGTAAACACTAACTCCGTCAAGCGCCGACAGGTGGCGCTGGCATTCCGGTTATGATGTAATTGTGACACACATAATATTTAATGGATAGAATAAATCGTATTAAAATATGGTAAATATTATAAAAACGTGATATTAAAATTACGCCATCTGTGAAAGTTGCTAGAACTAATACATATCAACCAACATCAAAGTACAGTAGTATCGCAGAACCCACAGATGGCGTAAATAAAATCATCAAATCACGATCATCATTTTTCGTTGCACTAACACTTTTTCTGTCTAGTCCCGATCCGACGAGCGTCTAAAGTTTAACGTGCGATAAGGAATTTTGTTTCAATAAACAAATAGGCTTTAACGGCAAACCGAATTAAAAAGTAAAAAAAGTTCCACTATCCACTTCCAGGCTCCATCTCCAGCTCCATCATTACTAAACCTAATTTGTTGGACTCTTCAACGTATCATTTGAGCCCAAACTCGAAGGGTTTACTAGTAGCCACTGAAGAGTTCCATTATCCACCTCCAGGCTCCATCATCAGATCATCTCATAAATGCTAAATTATAATATCGTCATTCGAACTATTTATACATAGACAGGAAGAAATATAATAATTCGCGCATTCGCGAATAAAAAAAAGTTACGAGGCAGCCGCTCCAAAAATTGTGGCCTTATTTATGGGTATGGGTATATAGCTATATGTTGTAAATTAATGAAATCCGATCCTGCTGAGCAGTTTCAGAGAAACAACTCTTCAAAATCGCCAAAACACCCTTTTTTCGGTAAGGAGTTTTGAGAATCATATCCAGCATAGGTATCATATTATTTTAATTATAATTATGTTTGGGGTTTATTTTAATTATAACGATTTTTGGGGTGGCGAGAATGGGGGTGAATTTTATCAATATTGGATAGCATTGATACACAAAATGCCTTGTACGCTTAAATTTGGCCCCACCCCTCCTATCTCAGCCCCCGTCCATTTGGGGATTCATTCGGACGGTACGGGGGGTTCACTCGCCATCGGAAGATGCATCTCCGATCCGAATTAAGACGTGCCATTGCATTAACTATTATCATTATTTACCCTTTGTATATTGTCGATGCTATACATTTCATGTCTCGTACTATCTGTAAAACCCTTGTGTACAAAGTATTGTCTGTCTACCTATTACATAAATATATCCCACAGGTCGCAGTAGGTCGTCAAAAAGAGCTTTTGGTATTTGGTAACGACTACCCAACGGTAGATGGCACTGGTGTCAGGGACTATATACATGTGGAGGACCTGGCTGAAGGACACGTGAAGGCCGTCAAGCTGTTCACGCAGCCCGGCTTCAGCGGCTTCCATGCCGTCAATCTTGGTGAGTTTGAATTTAGAACGAACTTGAAATTTTTTTTTGTCATGCAAAGGTATACAAAAGCTCGGTCTGTCTGATTAGTGGTGTTAGTTGTGCGATGCCTTACCAGAGGAAAATCAACGCTATAAAAATAATAATATCCCGGGACAGTGGCAGGTGTGGCAGGCGGATGAACTACCGCCGCGCCACAGAGTTCGTCAACATTAGTAGTGCTGGATAACCAACGTCATCTGTAAAGTTGAGGTGAAGGGATAGGCGAGGATTGCGCTGTCAAGCGGATCTAATTCAAGCCGATGTCTGCCCTAACCCCTACAACCTAGTTTGCAAAACGGGCTTTTTCATTTGATATTTACTGACTAGGGTAGAACCTTGAACTTACAGAAGAGTTGTGATCCTGTTGGTAAGTAGGGTTGCACAAGCTTCTTGAGCTATGGCAACGAGCTATGGCACTTCTGACGAAATTGTTTTGCACGCCTAACGGGTAAGAATATGTTATATTGTCCAACCCTGTACTCATGTTGATGAAAATAAACGATTATTATTGTTATTCTCTTTAGGCATTTAAATATACGTAGGTACTTATAAATTACATTTTTAATTACATTCAGATATAAAAAAATATATTTAAAAATGATGTCCCACCGGTAGCGGTTACAGGGACCGGAGGGTTAGGGTTCCAAAAGCAGAAACTTCCTCCCAATATACCGTATCGAGGAGTGTACCTTCTGCATCAGGCTCTTAATCCAGCGCCTACTGTGAGCCTCTGAAGGTATTGGTCGAGGCTCTTAGCAATTAACCCATAGGCCGGAATGACTCGGCACAACGATTGCTGGATCCTCATCCCACATGTCGACAATTTCATAAGCTAAATTGAAATATATCTTGCTCTTTATCCGTTCTTTAAAAGATTGTCGTCATGGAGAATGGTGACGTCAACATAATTGCTCGATACTCTAATCGGTCCATCACCCCTATATCAGGCTTATCGGCAACAATAGTTCTGTCAGTGATGATAGATCTATCCCAGTACAATGTTGCAGGACCATTTTCAAGAACTGCTAATTTTTATTTTTATATTACTTCAGGCAGTAATTTGTCTCTCAGCGCTCCAAGGTCGCGCGTTCGCTGTACTACTCGTTTTTAAGTCTAAATCTTAAATTGTTTGTATATTTTGTTCTAGGTACAGGCACTGGCTACTCAGTCCTACAAATGATCGCAGCTTTCGAAGCAGCCTCCGGTCGTCCGATCCCGTACCGCATCGTAGGACGAAGGGCCGGTGACATCGCAGCCAATTATTCAGACGTTGGACTCTCCCACAGACTCCTGGGCTGGCGAGCTGTCAAGAGCCTCGAAGACATGTGCAGGGACACTTGGCGGTGGCAGAGCGGGAACCCTGAGGGTTTTAAGAAGAGTTAGAAGGTGATAAAGGGTATTTGTGCTATTTAGTTATTATTTTTATATTTATGTGACTGGCATAATGCATTTGAGTTTTATTTGTTGAATGTTAACGACCAGTGACGCGACCAAGTTCCGGGTCACAAAAAAGGACTTACGGACAACTTTCAAAGAAGGAAGGTTACATACAATTTCTAATCGCTATATTGGCTTCTATTCTTGTAACGAGAAAAGCCTTAGCGTTCTTAAAATTGAACAATAAATCTAACAGAGTGTAAGTGGAATATGTTTTAACTCAATAAAAACTACTTTAAGTATCTCTCTGGAAGAGAAAGCCAAAATTTTACATGCAAGAAGAAATTTGAAATGCTTGTTTTATCAATACCCTGTCAAGTGTATGGTTTCTTAACAGTGGCTTAATCGCTCTGAATTGTTTAAATTGTATTAGATTAAGCTGGATCTCGTGGTAGTTGGATATATTTTTATGTCACAGCATACTGTTAAATGAAAATCTTTGCACACCGTTGAGCATTT
Source organism: Euplagia quadripunctaria (assembly GCA_963859945.1). Classification (NCBI taxonomy): domain Eukaryota; kingdom Metazoa; phylum Arthropoda; class Insecta; order Lepidoptera; family Erebidae; genus Euplagia; species Euplagia quadripunctaria. The sequence continues at coordinate 8,879,320 of OY982581.1, read as the reverse complement.
TAATAGAATTATAGGGATTAGTGTCAGTCTCTCATATCAATTATCATAGTAACAGCCAGTGGCGTAACAATAGGGTGGCAGAGCGAGCAAAATGTCACGGGCCCATGGCCCTAAGGAGCGCCCGGCCCTGACCAGAAGGCCTTAAGCACACGAGGCACCAAGAGAGAACTTGTACCCCATTCGATAAATTAGCCACGGGCGACAGATGGTATAGTTACGCCACTGGTAACAGCAGTCTGCACAGGGCATATCTTTATTTTATCAATAACTGAAGAGAAGACCCGGAATTTGAAAGGTACCTATTCAATACCGCTTTCGCCATGTTAACCATGGTGGTATGAAGAATACCGCTCTAATTCTAGTTATGGTTTTTTTTCAATTGCTATTTTACGTAAAAGTATATGCTTATCGTCTAGGGGCCTCTGACTTGTGATATTTTATGTTCTTTTTTAAGTATTTTTGGATTGGTACTGACTCGTGTAATTTGAAAGTTTCGTTTCTTATGAATAGATCTCAATTGCATTTGCCTTGTTGAAAAAATATTGGTGCACAGCTGAAATTACGCTAGAGTGTATTTACTTAACATTGTTTAATTTATTAATTTTTATCTACTTATTTTATTTAAATTGTAATTATTTAGTTCAAATAATTAATATATTCTATTTACTTTTTGTAAATAAACTAATGCCAGGAATATGTTTATTTGTGCATGTGTTAATAAAATTAATATTTATTTACTGTAAAATTATCATAGCTATTCTGTTCTAAATCCACGTTACCAAAAATTTTGTTTGTAACAGACTATTATACCAAATATTGATTTTGTATATGTTACCAATAATAATCCAGACCAAATGTTACTCGTTCCTATGAAGTTGCCATATTAAGTAATTTAATATATATTTTTATTTATTTAATTTAGGACCAAAGTTATACATACCAAATGTATACCAAAGCATTTAAACAATGAATTTTTATTTAAATTGTTATATGAAAATTGTGTTTTAAATTTTATTTTTATTGAAAATTTATTTTATTGTTAAGATTAAATTAATTGAAATGTTTTATTTTCATACAACAAGAAGCCAGGGTATATGGCAAGCAACCACTTGTGTTGAACATTCTCATAAAGGTTGGCCATTGATTATGAGTCTCTAAAAGGCTAACTTGTTTTAGAGTTTCAATTTAAGCCTCTTAAATTTGAACCCTAAAACGGGCTAGCCCCTCTTAATCAGATCACAGAGGCTTAGTCTCTAAAAAAGGCTTAAATAGTATCTAAAATGGATTAAATTAAATCTTTAAAAGGGGCTTAAGTCGAGTCGAGTATCGATAAGGCAATAATGCAGTTTCAAGGCAACTTAAATTAAGCCGCAAACAAATCATTATCGTAATAATACGTTAACCTTATGTAATGATTAGTTACTTCCTTCTTCTTTTTTTTTCTTAAAAGAGAACTCCCGCATTAGGAATTACTCCTGTGTCGCGAGGGACTTTACAAACATACAAAGAACACCCAGACTGGTGGGAATCGAACCCACGGCCTAAGGCATAGCAGTCAGGGTCACTAACCACTAGGCCACCAGGCCAGTGACCAGTACTAATTTGTGGGGGATGATGATTGCTTCATCACCAAACATCTCTCCTCACAGTTCATTTTCACTGAAATGCACTGTGAGGAGGTTTGGTTTGGTTAGATCCAGATGTTTGTACAATATTTTTCTTTAGGTACTAGAACTATTATGCTATATATTTCAGTAATAGCACAATTAATGATAACTGTAAACTAATCATTCCTATCTATTGCATTCTTGTTTGCTTACGTTGAATAATTTTGTTTAATTTATATGCGGTGCTATTATTTGGTATATTATATTATAAGATTCAACCAAGTGTTTTCTGCTGTATAATAAAATGTTATTAAATTAAAACGTTGTGTTTTATTCCTCAGCTAACTGTTCCCCGCGCGGATCCCTCGCGTGTACATATTTATATATTTTTAGCGGAACCCTAATTCTTTTTCCAAAATAAAAGTAGCCTAAGTTTCGCCTTATAACACCAGAGCTATCTGCCAGTGAAAGTCCCGTGGAAATCAGCCCACCGGTTCTGGAGATTAGTCGGAACAGACAAAAATTAAAAAGAATGATATTTTGGTACATGTACCGTAGAAACATTCGGATGCATTTGGTATAATGACATTACGAACAGACAGAATTTTATTTATATATTAAAGTGTATATACATTTGAACCCCTAAAATTAGAGGTTCAAATTCAAATTTATTTATTTAAGTCCTCCATTCCTACCGCAAGATTATTTATCGAATTAAAGAAATATAACATCGGCGGCGCCCATTCATCGCCGCGGCGCCTATTTTTCGTCGCGGCGACCAGTTTATCGGCCCGGCGCAAACTCACAGTCGCGGCGAACATTCATTGTCGCGGCGACCAGTTATCGTCGCGGCGCTTCAAAATTTCCTCACAGGACTAGGAACAAATGCGGTAGTCCCTGTTTATAAACAAGTCCCTACCGCATTTGTTTATAAATCGAGTAATCGGTTAACGTACTTTTGTACGTTCCTCGGAGGAAAAAAAAAGGAGTTTTTTTTAAGCTTCTTGTACATTGTCCAGTGTGTTTAGACGAATAAGTTACGTAAGTATTTACTGATGTCTATGGTATGGCTGATGCCTGACAGCAGATTATTAGCCTGCCCCTATCGTCAATGCCCAAATGATCGTAACTAGGTTAATAATGATTATAGTAAAGAAACGGTGACCGGCGTATGGTGTTAATGTTTCGGTTGATTTCGGCGCCCGGTGCGGTCGCACCGCCCTTGGGCCGCCCCTGATTAAGCTAATATTTCGTAAGAGAAAGCCGATACTGGGCTATGGCTATTTAATAAGAAGATTTTCTGAAAAAGACCGCATAAATAAAACATTTAAATTAACATGAAAATTCATGTTTTTTAGAAATGTGCAACTACAACATGAAAATAATTTTTCGGCTTGTGGAGCTGAAAAATGTTTTTTTTTCATTTTGTATGTTTCTAAAATTTGAGCACACCTTTATACCTTTTTTTAAATTGTGAAATGGCATAGGCGTTTGTCTTCCAGCTCACCTGATGGAAAGTGACGATGAAGACGGTACTCGCCTATCCAAGAGAAACTTAATTACTCTACACTTGAACGTTCCAGGATTATAATTGACTGGAAAAATAGACGCTGGGATTTGGATTTAACTGAAAAACAACTTCCATGTCAGCCGAGTATCAAATTGAACCTAATTTTTTGTTGTTTGTTTATCGCAATTTCAGTACCACTGGCGTTTTAACAGATTACTCGAGATCGGCTGGTGGCCCAATTTCGACCATGATTCATTTTTGGTTTATTTCATTGGCCAGTATTACTTGAACTGTTATTGATAACATATTATACTGGACACGTGTGTCGCTTGAGGTACCGATTTTTACGTAATTTTTAAATTTATGACATACTGTTTAAACATTTTAGCTACTCGCGCTTCAATACTCCTTACAGTATTCAAAATTTAACGAGATTTTCTTAAAAATGCGTACCAAAGAATTTTCTTCCCGTGGGACTTAATCGATCGTGATCGTTGCAATTCGATCAAAACGTCAGGTATAGGAAACAGCAGCGTCCCATATAAATATTATCATGAATGAGTTCCGTTTTACATCTTCGATCAAAATATAGAAGTTTAACAATTTTTTTTTATACTACACAATAGAATAAGTCATATTCTCTTGTGCATATAACTCAATCCCAAGTACTATCACTTTAATAAGGTCGTCGGCCCACCACAAGAAGGGACACACACATCACATGCGGTTATTAATATGTATGAATGAAACTCGACAATATTTTAATTAATCTGTATTATCTAAAATTACAAATCTTTCATAATTTCAATCATTACAACTAGTTACCTCGTGATTATTCAGCACATACCAACTCTGTCCTCTAAAAATATCAGATTTACATTTTTACAACAACCGACTAACGATTAACATTGGGATTATGTGGAGGGGATTAGGGGGGCGATAGAAGAACATGTCCGCAGGCACAGTATAGTTAAAAATGCTTTAATTTAATATAGTTAGCGTAATATTCATGTCGACATATTTAAACTTTATTATATTTTAAATCACAAGTGTTAATATCATATTTTGGTGGTGCGACCTAAATATCACGCTATCTAAATTATTTTATTGAAAGGCGCGAAAAAAATAAGTAAAATGCTAGAAAATTTGTGCTGAATTTGTAACTTAACAAATGAATTAGAAACCTTTTTCTTATGTTCTATATAATTGAAGTGTTTCAGAAATATAATTACAACATTAGTAGCACAGGTATCAGAAAATTTATACTCTTTGCGTGTCCTTCAAAAACTCATAATTTCTTCTCAATAATCATGTTGTAAAATATTTCAAAACACTCCATTAAAGACAAAATTGCACCTATTTTAATCTAAAAAAATTAGAAAAAAAATCATTTCGAATACAATTCAACACAAAATAAAATAGAGGCAGAAAAGATTGGCGCCAAAATTTGACATAAAAAAACTTGCGACTTATATTTTGTGTCAAGTTGTAAGAACTTGCTAAGTTTTATTACAAAGATAAAGTTTATTATCCGAATTTGCTTTGTACGTACTAAACACTCAATGATTTGTATTATTATATAAAAAGATTTATACATACACTATGTATGCAATGTGCAAAGTGTTTATAGCATTCGTACTTTATTATGGAATTTAATGAAGCGTGAAAATACATCAAACAATTGGAACGAGCGTAATATTATGGATATATGGTATATTTAATACACGAACTGAATATCAACAAACACCTATCATCACTACAAGCATTGTCACAAACTGCAATACAGGTTGTTCAATTTTACACACAAGATTGAACATCAGTGGCGTAGCGTGCCTTGGAGGGGCCCCGTATCAAAATTAGTTGAGGGGCCCAAATGAAGGGTAAAGATTTCTCACAAAAGAAACAAAAATGCTTTAAACGGGGGAATCCCGCAATAACCGATGTAGGATGTTACCAACTTTTTGGGGCACGCTTAACTCGGGAAAAACAGAAATTGCTTTTTTTACTTTTGTCATTTCTGAAGTGAAAACTCTATAGGCACGTTATGACAGTTTTTTTTTTATGTTTTTTTTTTCCCCGGGAAGCACGAGATTAAGAGACATTGTGGATAACATTTTACTAATTTTTGCTTACATACGTTAAGGGCCTCTGTAGCCCGTATCATTGATACGGCTGATACGGCGGTAGCTACGCACCTGTTGAACATTTATTTATATACATTAAATTTATATTGTTCAGTATTTATTATGAAGTCTTCTAAATAGGAAAAATATTTTTTATATTTATACTGGCACAAGTAAGAATATTTCGACCATATCTTGTGTATCTCAACTCCACTATATTATTGGGAGAACAACATATAAACCAGCAGAATAAATATCAATATAAGGTGTAGGTTATCTGTATATGTAGTTCACTACTGAAACTTAATAAGCCTTGTAAACTTAACTTGTGCGATTTAGAATTAGTAAGTTCGTCTCATCTGCGGGCATCTTTTAATTAAAGTGTGTTTCCATGTGGGCTTAAGACATTTTAATTAAAAGTGCATCAATACCACTTGCGGAGACTGACGAGTCGGTGGGTATTTAATTACGTTATTTACCTGCCGCAAATATTAAAGTTCTCGGTCAATTCCGCTGACACAAATCCGTATTGCAGTTATTAAACAACTGTAAGGCAACCATTGGTAATGTGGATACACTATGAAGGATTTAATATGATAGCATGAGTCTAATTCTTGGTATTTTGTTCGACCAACGAGTGCAGGGAGAAAAGCGTTCCATTATTAATGTATATTCATCGTGATATATATTTATAGGTATTATTTCTACAGAGCTGATAATGTAATAAGCGAGCCTTGCGACGTCGGAGGGGCAGCAAGGAAATTCTAATTATGTATATATGAGTTTTTTCTTCATTTGCTCGGGATCTCTAGTCATCGAGATGGTTAAGAAACCACTATATTTATTTTTTAAACATGACAATCAAGGCCATTTACATTCTGCTAACGGGTAATAAATTAGTTGAAGTCAAATACATTTGCTGTAGTGCGTGGTATCGAGTATCGCTATTTATTCGAGTCAGTAGAATATATGGCGCCAAAGTATATAAATTATCTATTAGTTGTACTCGAGCTTCGAGATAGACTTGGAGACGAGCAGTTCCTTGCCCTCGCTGTCTGCAGATATTTCTGTCGGTCCGATTGCTTTGTCTCGATGCTTGAGTGCGACTACTAGATTATTTAAATTATTTATATATTTATTACTTTAGTTATTCCTTGAGGCAAGGCGATGATGGCGATTGATGTAGAAAGATGTTGAATTTAATATGAACGCAGAATAAGACATCACTCAATTACATCATAATGAAGCCAGATTATATTGTATTTTAATAGAAGACATTTAATAAATGCCGAGAACGCTCTTCGCCCACCCCGTTGGACGTAAAAGTGAAGGGATTGGTTTAAAATAACATCTAATTTTACTTTGGTCGCTAGGTAACTTACGGAGCAAGGTAGGAGTCTAGCCAAGAATTAGTGTAATGCCACCATACCAAATGTGAAGTTATGTAAATGAATTATGAAGTGCTATGGCAACTCGTATTGATGATAAAAGACTTAATTAAAGACACATATTAAAAAAAAGTATAAGCTACTGTTTATATGGAGTACTAGCTGATGCCCGTGGCTTCACTCGCGTAAAAGTAATTTTTCCATCCCTATGTACAAAATTTCATGATGTTCGGATGAACGTTACGGCAGCGCATAAAATACGAACATACCAACATTGATTTTTATATATAAGATTAGGGATGGAAATCAGTCTAGCGCTGTCTTCAGTATAATTTAACACACACTGCACTTTATAGTTTTGTATTCAATAGTTGGTTATGAATTTTAGCTTGAGATATGACAATAAAAGTGAAAGATACTGTTATGTAATTATTAGCGGAGTTACGGTTTCAACCACGTTACAGTAACTGCCGAGTTCTTGTAGGTCATACGTTATACAACTAAGAATCATCATCTAAACAGATCAATTTAGACGGTTTAGTCGATGAGGCATTGGTGTCAATTCTGTTGTATTACTCTCTTGACTATAATTGACTAAATTTTCTTCATACAAAATGTAAACCTTGTTCACTTTGAAACAAGGTCTTATTTCAAATTTAAACAAGTAGGTAATATATGTCGTTATCGAAATAAGCAATTTATTTGTCGACTAAAGTCTGACACGCTTAAATAAACTTTAATACCACTTCAATGCCATGTCTTTTGCATTGTGTTTTTAGTAAGCGTCTTCGTAGTTAAAATAACGTCATCTTAGTTCGTTTTGAACAAGTTTTTATACGGCAATTATATGGCATTTGAATAAATGGGGACTCTCGCTGCTTGGAAATAAAGTTGAGTATATGTTGACAGGTTTTAGTGAAATTTAGTGGCGCTGAGAAATAGATGCCAGTAACAAATAAACCTTGTTACGAAGAAGACAAGGTTGATTCCATTTTAGTGTAGTCAAGTATACAATAGAATCGGGACCATTGGCGTACTAATTAATTAACATGTGTAAAAAGTAACACGATTTGCCAAAGCACATGCCTATAATGCTATTAAAAGTATGAAACTACACATTTTTCCAAACACTACAAATATTTAATTCTTTCATAAACACAAAATAAAACACACCAACTCAGATGAGATCCTGTTCATACAAGTTTCGAAGTGTGAAAAAATAAGCAGTACACAACGATAAGACATAATTAAAAAAAAATAAAAGACTGAATAAGCTAGAGACCAATGATGTCAACATTAAAAAAAATGTGGCTAAAAAGACGGTATTTCGGGTACCGAGTTATTATCTAAGACTATTGTCCAAGCTGAGAAAAATATTTTATTTTTACTATAGCTACGTAAACACAGCCTGTTTTACTTTAAGTATTATATAGTTTTATTGATAAACGTACATATATATGATTCTTAAATTGACACCACTGGTCGATAGAAAGCGTGCGGGTCGAAGGGGTAGGTTATTTTAACGATATATATCCAGACGGTTTATTCTGAACATGTTAGGCCAACAGGCATTAAAGTAATCACATTGTAAAGATATTGCCATCCCTTTTAATAATATTTATGGCATAAACGATGGAAAAAATCCTTTGAATAGTACAATAAATAAATGGTACAACACAAAAATACAAAAAATGGTACAACATCCAGAGTCCACAAACACAGACTTCAGCGATGAACTCCATAGAGGGTCATATATCTAGATATCAATGATTAATTAGTTTAGGACACCACAATCTTTGATAAGACTCATTTTAATGTAACAAATTGATGTTTTATTAATTTACGAGCTTTTCTGAACAAATTGATGTAGTTTACCTTTAGTACTATGGTACAAAAATTTGTACCATGAACAAATAAGTATAGAAATTATGTTCTTTATGAGTGAATGCTATACAAATCAATATGAACCGTCTCGATATATATATTTTAAAATATGTTACATGGTGTTTCTCGTACATATGTTCACTAAAGTCTTTTAGGGCACTTGCTCACTGCGCGGGTTAGCCTTCCCGCTTGATGCTAGGCATCTGTGGTGGCGGCTCAGCTAATCCCTTTACCTAAAACAAAAAAAAAATAAGCATACTGATTTCATATTCATTAATGCCACGTTCCTATAATCAAGAAATGATTCGTTTTGCTTAACGACGGTAAAATTTTCGCTGAAAATGCAACGAAATTTTACCGTTCGTAAATAAAACGAATCGTTTTGTTTACGGACACGCAAAGGCATTATTATGTCAAGAACCTGCTTTCCAACGATAACAGACTTGGCTCTTAGGTTAGGCAGGTTTTTTATTTCAATTTTTTTTCAAGAAAATAAAATTTGTTTATTTTCTATATACACTACACCTATCTAAGCTTCTATTAATATTTTATTGAAAAAGATGTAGATATTATCAATAAAACTATACGTGTTTTACGTATCAATTAGCTACGTATAACACGTACGTACGTACGTAGTTTTTTTTTAAAAGACAACTCCCGCATTAGGAATGACTCCTGTGTCGCGGGGGACTTTACAAACATACAAACAACGGACACAAAGAACACCCAGACTCGAGTGGGAATCGAACCCACGACCTATGGCGTAGCAGTCAGGGTCACTAACCACTAGGTCAACAGGCCAGTCGAAAAACGTTTAGTATTTATGTTTGTACTAAATAAAATATGAAATAGGAATTCATTCATAAAACGGTTGCGTGATTTCTCTTTTCCAAATAAATAAAATACCGTTTTATATCCCAGTTAAGAAATCGAAGTAATTGTACATTTTGTAAGTGTAGAAAATCATAACATGCAATCAATCAACTGTACAAACTTGCTTACTATTAGTTCACGGTACAAATTAACATTAAAAAACTGTAGGAGTGAGACCGTGTAAATAAAATTTTAATGTTTCAATAATTAACCTTTCATTCTTAAACTATAGTGGGTGTTTTGATTTATTATGAATTCAAATTACCAACGTCCATTGCCTTTGAATAAATTTCTTACCAGATCAAGCTGGTTTTAGTCGAGAAAAAAAAAACTCAACTCCATCCAGACACAGGAATACATGGAGCATCATACATTCTGGATTTTGCAGCTTGGTAAATACTATCTTTATATTTTTTTTTAATTCACTCTCATTTCTTTAAAACTAACTTGTTTGAGAAAGCTGGAGTTTTCTGCCATATTTGAAAAGCGAAATTGTACCTAATACAGTCATTACAGACTCACGATGTTTATGTATTACTTTATGGTTTTACATGCGTTTATGGTCAATGCGGCGTTCTTAAGGGTCTCTTAAATCGGTTATAACCTTCGTCAAAGCTTTATTATAATACTAGCAGCGCCGGCGGTTTCACCCGCGTAAGTCCCGATCCCGTGGGAATATCGGGATAAAAAGTAGCCTATATGTTAATCCAGATCTCCAGCTATCTACATACCAAGTTTCACCTCAATCTGTTCAGTAGTTTTGGCGTGAAAGAGTAACAAACATTCATACATCCATACATTCTCACAAACTTTCACGTTCATAATATTAGTAGGATAGATATTGGGAAAGTTACCTTAAGCCTAGCGGCAGTCTTGAGGAATGCGGGCAACTGTTCCTGCGACACGTTGACCTCGCCCGCGTACATGAACTCCAGGATCGCTTGCAGATGCAGGTACGACACATCCTTTAGAATTATTATCGGATGCTTAGAGGGGTTCTCCTGGAAGACACACAATAAATTGATTTTATTAAGTGAGTTTGCGCATGTAGCTGGTATATTACATGCAATTCCTTGGGGGCATTGCCTCTAAAATGGCACCTAAACATCCAAATAACTTGAAGAGATCTCAGTTGTGGATTCTAATCGACGAAAGATAAATACTATACTAGTGGCGATTCCTGAACTGTATAACGAGGCGTGTAATTTTTTTTGTGGAATAGGCGGCAAACGAGCAGACGGGTCACCTGATGGTAAGTGACTACCGCCGCCCATGGGCATCTGCAACTCAAGAGTGACAAGTGCGTTGCCTGCCTTTAAGGTGGGAATAGGGGAAGGGGGAGAGGGGGACACGAAAGGGTTAGGGCCTCCGGTAACTTCACTCACTCGGTGAAATTATTTATTTAAAAAAAGACAACTCCCGCATTAGGAATGACTACTGTGATGCGGGAGACTTTACAAACAAACACACAACGGACACAAAGAGCGGATCGGAATCGAACCCACGTCCTATGGCGTAGCAGCCAGGGTCACTAACTACTAGGGCAACAGACCAGTCCAACGGAAATACAATGCAATCTTTGCTTAACTATCGGTTCTCTGTGAGGCCGTGGTATCACTCCGGTCGAGCCGGCCCATATAACGTTTTTAAATAACTCCAAAACGGAGAACGTTCTGAATATTATTTTTTTGTGTATTAACTAGGTACTTAATATCATTGCCACCGATTTTAATTTTACTTTTACTTAAAATAAAATTACAAAACAACAGCCTCCTTCTATTTTTCCAACCAATTATAAGTTATATACTATTACACTTTTATATTATTACTATTAAACAATTATACTATTCCCCACTAAAAATAAACATATCGGATTTCGCGCCTCTTAAAATTAATAACGAAGTAATAAAACGGTCAACTGATGCAAAATATCTTGGATTACGGGTAGACGAAAAACTAACTTGCAAATTAGACATTGGTCCCGATTCTATTGTACACTCGACTAAACTAAAACCTGACTTAATTTCTTCATATGAAATCAACCTTGTCTTCTTCGCAACAACGTCTATTTGTTACTGGCACCTATTTCTCAGCGCCACTAAATTTCACTAAAACCTGTCAACGTATACTCAACTTTATTTCCACGCAGCGAGAGTCCCCATTTATTCAAATGCCGTATAAAAACTTGTTCAAAACGAACTAAGATGACGTTATTTTAATCGACACCTACGAAGACGTTTACTAAAAACACAGAGCAAAAGAGATGGCATTCAACAGATAGCGGCTCTCGCTACGTGGTATTAAAGTATATTTAAGCGTGTCAGATTTTAGTCGACAAATAAATTGCTTATTTCGATAGTGACATATGTTAGTACTTGTTTTAATTTGAAATAAGACCTTGTTTCAAAGTGTACAAGGTTTACATTTTGTATGAAGAAAATGTAGTCAATTATAGTCAAGAGAGTAATACAACAGAACTGACCCCATTGACCATCTCAGAAACTAACTAACATCATTATTGGGAACAATGCGGAAAGTAACAAATTGTATTCCAAGCGAAGTGCGCACTCTTATTTATAACTCGCTAGTCAAATCCCATTTAGAATATTTAATTGAGATATGGGGTTCAGTTCACTTCAAAAAGTGCAAAATAAAATAATTAAAATTCTATTCCATTATCATCATTATCTCACTCCAACCAAAATCCTTTACGAAAAAACTTTATCAGCCCACGCACGAATTACGTTAAAAAAACCGTATTTTTTGAGGGAGCACAGCTTTTCAATAGATTGCCGGCCGATATAACATAAACACATTTAAAAATAAACCTAAGAAATATGTATGTACACTGTAACTTCTAATACTCTTGCGGTAATTGTATTATTACTTTTAACTTTGTATCTCATTATAAGTGGACTGTAAGTTCTTATGAGAAATAAATTTCTTTAAACCGGATTATAATCCTGGAGCGTTCAAGTGTAGAGTGAATAGGTTTCTTTTGGATAGGCGTGTACCATCTTCATCTTCATTGTCACTTTCAATCAGGTGGGTTGAAAGGCAAACCTCTATGCCATTTCTCAATAAATAATTCTTTCAAAAAAAAACCGACTTCAACAAAAAAAACTATTCCATAAAAGACTTATATATGGTTTTCTCATGGATGCCATTGTCAGAACTGGACCAAATTGAAATGGGACCACACGGGAAGCACCAGCTTTCAAATAAAAATAGAATCATCAAAATCGGTTCACCCAGTCGAAAGTTCTGAGCTAACATAAAAAAAAAAAACATACAGTCGAATTGAGAACCTCCTCCTTTTTGAAGTCGGTTAAAAAAAAGTGTGCTTGGTGGCACTTTTGTTCTGAAGAATCGAGTTGGTTTCGATGATCTAAGGTTGTGATATGATATAATTGTGCATCATCATATATTATTTGTGGTAAGACAACAGAATCGTGTAACATGGCTTATTTATATTTTGTTATACGCAAGTACAGTACCTAAGTTGCTTGTTCGGCGCAGCCTATTACAAGTCTTTGCCTGTTATACCTATAATATGTATATTACTAGCAACCCGCCCCGGCTTTGCACGGGTAGCAGAGACATCTTCAACAATCATCAACATATTTCTATCAATTTACACATAATCTTAACAAATTATACACTTAAACCTTCCTACTGAATTACTCTGTTTAATGGTGAAAACCGCATAAAAATCCGTTCCGTAGTTTTTCCGTTTATCGCGAACAGACAGACAGACAGACGCGGCGGGGGAATTTGTTTTATGATATGTAGTGAGGATAAGCTGTTGCCCGCGAATTCAGTGGAAATTCTAATTTATCCCAAGGAAACTGTAAATTTTTCTGAGATAAAAAGTAGCCTATATCCATTCCCAGGATATAATCTATCTCTTTGCCAAATTTCATTACGATCCGTACAGCCGTTTAGTCGTGAAAAGTAACAGAGTTACTTTCGCATAGTATCGATAAAATGAGCAATGTTAAACTTATCACTTGTAGTGTACATTCCGTTTTATATAATTTATAATTTAATTTTATACTCAAATTTGTTTAATATTTATGCCTAAACATAATTAAGAGTATATTGGCATCATTACGTCATAGTCCTACAGCACGTAGACACTAGAATTTTGAAAGTCAGCTTGACCTAGACATCAATGGCAAATTGCTGACTATTTCTACGCCGGTAAAATACATAATAAATCAGCTAAAATACGATAACCTGGTTTATAACATTGTAATCTCTACAAGTAGACATGCCCCGCTATATTTATCGCGTTAACTTCGAATTCTCCTATGGGCCAAAGCGTGATGTCATACAGGGTGAATATGAATTCGTATAATTCCATAAATAAGGTATTTATAGAAATAGAAAAGGCTCCTGGCCGATAAGCTTTTCTGGTAGTAAAAAAAAAATTGACAGATATACATAGAACTAGAATAAAAAAATGTTAGGTAGGTATTTTTTTATAAAAATAATTCTTTAAAAAAAAACCAACTTCAACAAAAAAAATATTCTTATATATGGTTTTCTCATGGATGCCATTGTCAGAACTGGACCAAATTGAAATAGGACCACACGGGAAGCACCAGCTTTCAAATAAAAAAAGAATCATGAAAATCGGTTCACCCAGTTGAAAGTTCTGAGGTAACAAACATAAAAAGAAAAAACATACAGTCGAATTGAGAACCTCCTCCTTTTTTGAATTCGGTTAAAAAGACAACTCCCGCACTAGAACACAGTTGAAACAACGGATACAAAGAACAAAGACTCGAGACAACTATTTCAGGATCACATAAATTTTTGTCCCGAATGGGAATCGAAACCACAACACGGCGCTACCTAGTAGCAAGACAAACACTTTAACCATTGCGCCACCCATGCAGTCGAATTACTTGCTTGTGACATTTGAATGCATTCCCTTCAATTCCTCTTTCATTCGTTTCCTCTCTTTTCTAAAACACAGGTATTAGATAGTAATAGATATGAACTTAACAGAGAGTCACTGTTAATTAGTTGCGGTTACTTTGAAACATACATAATATGTATATACATATTTTCTAACTGATGAATAAGTGTAGCGTCTCTTATGTAATCTTTGTATGTAATACATCGCTGTCTACGTGTTATAAATTATTATAATAGTTACTATTTATGTGTGAAAACTTGTAATTGGCCTTTTACTATTATGTTTTTACTAAGTTTTCCTGAAATAATAGAATAAAATACGCGGTTATTATTCTCATGGCGCGTCCGTCGATACAAGGTAAAGTTATTAGTAAACATGATAAGTATCGGTTTTTATATCTATACGTACTTTAAACAAAGTGAAATAAGTTTATCTGCTTTTGTGGTTGGCAGAAATGTGAAAGAGGTTTATGAGAAGTATAATAAAGAGTTTCGAAAGGAAAATCAATTAATAATGGATGAATTTTTAAATTCTATCAGATTCTGAAACTTTCAGGAATTAAATTACCCAGTTCTAACAACATACTTAATTATTATCATTTATACTTATTTAACTACTTTTGGCGTTTTATTTAACAATTTTCTACACCTGCATAGGTACTTTATGATACATTTCATATCTTTGTAATCTCACTAATATTATGAATGTGAAAGTTTGGATGGATAGATGTTTGTTACTCTTACGCAAAAGCCACTGAACCGATTGCGATGAAACTTGGTATGTAGATAGCTGGAGATTGGAGATTTTTTATCCCGATATTCCCACGGGATCGGGACTTCCGCGCGTGAAATCGCGGGGTGGTGCTAGTAGTAAATAAAAACGCATTGACGTGCAAACGGATAGTTGTCATTGAGCCGTTACATGCCCCTTCCCCATGCATACCCCGCACTCTGATGTGATATAACTATTACGAGTAAAAATAAAAACTATGTCAATATTTTTCAGAAAGAAAAAAACAGTATAAAAAGTGAAATTGGAAGATCTACCAGAAGCCAAAATAATCGAAGAATTTACTACTTCTATGTAAATATAATTACTAATTTTAATCTAGCTTAAAGTGGTGCGACAGGTTACACAATAAAACACTCTTTATAAAAAAACCCTTTTGACGGTAAGTAGTGCAGTGCAGTAAGTTTTTAAACATATATAAAACTCTCCTAACGAATATATTACCATACTGTGACTGAGATCATCACTATATATTACAAAACAAAGTCCCCCGCCGCGTCTGTTCGCGATAAACTCAAAAACTACTGAACGGATTTTCATGCGGTTTTCCCCAATTGATAGAGCGATTCATGAGGAAGGTTTAGGTATATAATTTGTTAAGGTTTTCTGTAAATTGGTTGAAATATGATGATGATTGTTGACACATTCTACTGCTACTTCGTTGAACTGCTGAGGGTGAACCTGGATCTGCCACAAAAACGGCACAATGTAGTGGAAAAATGTAGGATAATACGTATAGTATATCAATTTTCTAGGATTATTTCTCAACACTACTTTTGCTTTTCTGATCGTCAACAATCTGGAAATCAACTTGCACAGCTTCACTTGTATGTTTGTAACCAACTCCTCTGGGCGCGATTTTGACCCACTTTAAATGGCCAGATTTCATTCAAATTTTGCACACGTGTCAAAGACCGATGACAATGCAATGATTCGGTTAAATTTTTCATTTTTTTTTAGTTGAATTTTCTATAAAAGCGTGTGTTTTATAGATACAAAGTGTAAATCGGTAGTCAAGAGATCAGCAAAAATAGCCAGGTATTAGCAATGTCAAGCTACGTTTCTATATCTGCCTTTCAAGGTTTTATATGTGTCTAGTAGGTACATTCATTACTTACAATAGGTTGTACAAAATTAACACATAAATGTTAGGTGAAGAGTCAAATTGCAGTGGATTGAGTTCAACATCCTGCGCCATGTTTACATTGTGTATCCGCAATATTGATATTTCACGTCAGTCAATGAAATTAAATACTTTTGCAATGGACGTGGATAATTGTGATAAAAATGCGTATGATTTAAGTTATATTGTGTGACGCAATGCGCAACTAGATTGCAGAGCTGCATTTTTTTTTAAAGACTACTAATAACGTGGGTCACACATTACTAGTATTCTTGTTAATCCTCCAGCTAAGCTAAATGCTTGTGTTAGGAGTGGGTTCAGGTCGGTAGTGCACTGGCTGGGGCTCGAACCCGCAACCACAAAAAGTCCGACGCCTTAGTCATTACTCTACCGCCGCTTCTATATTCTGAACATAAGTTCAGTTCCATTATTAAAAGCGCACATTAAACTGACCTTACAAAGGTTGGGATCTTTGGCATCCCAATCTCTACATATTATAATCATTAATTTAAAATACCCCCGACTCGAAAATCCCTTCAACGATTAGAAAAGAGCTGATGATCTTCGAACGCCTGAACGGATTTTCTTGAATTATATCTAAGAACACTCGATCGAATAACCTTTCAAACAAAAAAAAACGCACTTAAATCGGTCTATTCGTTATGGTGCTACGATGCCACAGACATACACACAAACACGTCAAACTTATATATATATATATTATTTTATTATAGACACTATTCCGCGCGAAGAATCAGCGCAGGTCAAACTTATAACACCAGTCTCTTTTGGCGGCGGGGGACTTTATTTTTAAGAATAAAGTCCCCCGCCGCGTTTGTCTGTCTGTTCGCGATAAACTCAACAACTACCGAACGGATTATCATACGGTTGTCACCAATAGACGGAGTGATTGATGAGCAAGGTTTAGGTGTATAATTCATTAAACTTTTGCGTAAAATGGCTGAAATATGAAGTATAGATATATTGTAGATGTCGGAAAAAATCAATATATGCTTTGCTACCCGTGCGAAGCCGAGGCGGCTGGATAGTTTTTAATATGGGTAAAACCTTCACAGGCATCACCTGGTTGAGGGCACGATATGACTGGTGTGGAAAAAGAACTGACGAGAAAAGATACGGTATTCCGTTACGGTGATCTGAGGCCGTGAATACGGGTGGTTA
Organism: Euplagia quadripunctaria; assembly: GCA_963859945.1. Taxonomy (NCBI): domain Eukaryota; kingdom Metazoa; phylum Arthropoda; class Insecta; order Lepidoptera; family Erebidae; genus Euplagia; species Euplagia quadripunctaria. The sequence continues at coordinate 8,861,914 of OY982581.1, read as the reverse complement.
CACCACGGGTTTATTTCCTGTATTCCTTGCAGAATAGTTTCTCCCGTCTCTGATAAACTCTTCACCTTCTGATAACTTGTAGCCTCGCAAATATTTTTATGCAATTTGTGATGCATCGCTTTCTTTAGTGCCAAATTCTTGAGAGCCTCCCGCTTTGACTTTTTTATATTAAGTCGTCATACATACATACATACATAATATTAAGATATGTTTGTATGTTAGACACTAGCTAAGTTCCTGTTAGCTATAAGCTAGTAAAATGCTGTTTTTCATTAGCCTTTTCCTATCCTATCCATCACGCGTCGTTTATCGATCGATGTCACAAACTCAGCCAGCGTGTCGGCCTATTGACATGGTCGGAATTTATCAGTTATTAAATACCTATATAATTACATTTCATATTTGACATTGAAACGAGCTTATTATCTAGTATTAACTTGATTATAACTAAATGTCATCTGACCTGTAAGAAATGCTAAGATTTAAATTAATAAATTTAATATTTTTAAACTACAACGATGACTTGTGTCGGGTGGCGGTAGTGCATTTGACTGCCACGTCGGGGGTCGCAGATTCGTTTCCAATTTCATTCATTTCAATACTAATCTTTGTATGCCGGAATATGTGTATTTGCAATGTTAAAAAAAAACCGGCCAGCGAGTCGGACTCGCGCATGAAGGGTTCCGCACCATTGTACAATATTTAATACTATAAGCCAAAAAACAATACGTTTCTAGTAGGGGAGCCCCCTTTAATTTTTAATTTATTTTATTATTTGTTGTTATAGCGTCAACAGAAATACATCATCTGTGAAAATTTCAACTGTCTGCTATCACGGTTCATGACATACAGCCTAGTGACAGAGTCAGACGGACAGTGGAGTCTTAGTTAGGGTTCCCTTTTTTACCCTCTGGGTACGGGACCCTAAAAATGTATATCAAAGCTTGTTTATCCGAGTTCTAGAACTCTTGGTACAAACTAGTGAGTTGCCGGATCGTTAAAAATGCATGCGAACACGGGTAGATGTTGTCGATGCACGTGACCTTAAAACAACGACAGGTTTGACCCTTGCATTGATCGTAGTTTTTCAATTCATTGCTTTAATAAGCATGTTGCGAAGCTTTTAGGTTTAGTCTGATTATAAAGATAGTTTAATTAGTATTTCATTTATTTATAAATAATATCGGTAATTATTACAATAAACATTTAAATATTTTATTAAATTATTTTTATTTAAAATTTCATAAATGTAATATAAAATCTATTAGAAAATACCAGTTCAAGATCCGCCAAAAAGTAACAGATATGGATACAAATACAGTTTTTCTTTCCTCGAATATCCACAGATACGGATATCCGGTACATCACTAAGTACAAAACAAATATTACTTTGGGTTTAGATAGTGCTATGTAATGTTTCAAGGTATTATTTTTCTTATTAAAAGAAAGTACACATAATATAGATAAAGTTTTCTTATTTTTCCATTTTTTCCTACCCACCCTCAACATCCAAAGGATTGATATTAATGTTGAAAATTGACAGATATGACAACCTCCACCTTTTTCAAGTCAGTAATAATGTGCTTTTTTATCATACATGTAATCAATATAACATTGTTCATTGTCTTACCTCTAGTAAACTTTTGAAGTATGGACTACATGCAGACAGGACCATTTTGTGAGCCTTACACGTCTGACCTTCACATGCTAACGTCACCTGAAAGTTATTCATTTGTTAGGTACTAAGAAAATAAAGGGCTAAAGGGCCAATGTTAAAATATTTCAAATCCAAAATCCTTAGATTACTGATGTCATGTTTAAATTAGGTTTTTTTGTTTTGAAATCAAAATTTTTAGCCAACACAAGCAGTAGTGTATCCCAAATTTTAGACTGGCAATCTAAAGATATATTCCTTACTAGGTTTTACCGAAAGTTGCACCTGTCATCGTGTAAAATTTGCTAATCAATTAAGGTGTCTCTCGGAAACTTACTTTCAAAGTATATTTCTGTACCACTGACTGTGAATACATAATTTCATGATCATCAGTTGAGGAGGTTAGGCTTGAAAGCATAACAAATAAACTCACATTTGCATTTATGATTTACACGATTTAAAGTAATTACACTAAATAAGACTAAAAAATACATACATTGTTTTTTTATTGTAACACGTAATGTGTAATGCAAACATTACGACGGGTCCTACGTATACTGGTACAAAAACAAAATTTTAACTTCAAAGGAGGGGGTACTAATAAAACAGATTTTTTTTTATTTGTATCTTTGAAACTAATAGATATTTTAAAATAAATTGTACAGGGTATAAAATATAGGTTAAGCTAAGATAATTGATGCAAAAAGCTATTTTTGTAATTTTGCTGGTCATACCTAGGGCTGCCATCCGTCCGGGTTTCCCCGGAATGGTCCTATTTTAGAGGGCGTCCGGGCAGGGTTTTCAAAAAGTGGCAGGGGCAACTTATAGTTATTAGATGAACAAGCTGTTTAAATTAGGGGCTGTTTAATTTAATAAAAAAAAATGGAATCGGCGTTTTTTTTTAAGTGTTCAGGAAATAATCTCGATTACACATATGTGTCCAGGATTTTAGAAGAGCTTGTCCGGTGTCGGCAATTTAAATTTTATAATTAAATTTAATACTAGTATACGTAGGACCCGTCGATAATATAACTTGCCTGATGGAAACGGGTCACAACAGCAGTTAGTACTAGAATTTATCTAAATAAGCTAGTATTTTTTATGTAAATAAGTTGGGAAATGAGCACAGCCTGCTAGATGGGTTAATGGTAGATAGGAAAGCTCAGAATGTCAACAGTATCACCAGGACTTCCCCATTGGAATGGAATTCTGAAGACCCAACTTATGAGTAGTGCAACACTAAGAATGCCAAAGTTATTATGTGAGTTATGAGTGCTGTAAAACGTGCTATGCCCAGTATAGTGACTGTGTTGAATTCTTAAGGATTTTAGAAAAAGTAAGATAAGGTAGGTAGACTAGAGAATTTTAACATAATTTATTACAACATACATAGGATTAAGAGGTTTATTTTGTTATTGTTTTGCTGCTATATGCAAACAATAACAAATCCCGATGTGTTTGTAGAACAACAAACATGTCTTAGATGTAACAACTCAAAATCAGATGCTACTACATCAACATAGCGCAAACAATAACTGTTTAGAATACAAATTCTTCATTATGAAGTTGAAGAACAATAGAAAATTACTTTTAACATATATGCCCTTGAAATTTGTTCATATTTGAATAACGATGTGCGAAAAATTTGAAAATTAATTAAAAATAAATAAACATATAGGTTATAGGAGATGGTTTGTACACAAATATGTAAAATTATTATGCCATACTCACGTCTGTGAAACTTTTTTCATCCCGCAGGTGCCTAAACGATGTCACCATATTCGTTTGGAAGTCATTCCATTTGAGGAAGAATTGTTGATCACCCATTTTAGCAATTTATTACACTGAAATACACAAATAAACAGTTGAATCGTATTTAAACGAATACTTCCCTTTATAACAGTACAATTGTTAACGATAACAACATTCTAATCACACTTTTTAGGTAGAACCTTCATAATTAAATAGTGCACTTTTTAATATAGTTTACCTACGTCACTATGCAATAGAAATGATGCTTACCCTACTAACACTCGGTTACAATAATTATTTTCTAATTTGGTCAACGTAAACTAGCTTGATTTGATCTATAAGGACACTGCGTATTATTTCGAAACTCTCACTAAAAGTTAAGCAATTGAAATCTCAAAATAAAGACGCTGTCTCGCATAAATTAGTGACTTCTTTCTATTTCTTTAAATTCCTTCATTCACCTAGTTGATGTTGCCATAGTCTTTTTTACATTCCCCTACTTAACACTTTTCAATTAACCGTGGTCGAATGTCTAAAGAAGGTATCAGTAAATAAAGATACACTAGTAAGAAGTAAAAAAATCACGTCTTTCGTTTTATTTACTATTAAAAAAAACAAAAAGAATGTAATTAAAATTTTTAATCATGTTTTTTAAATCCCACATAATATTTGATTGTTACGATACGATATAGATATTTTCCAAATTACATTTTAAAAGAAGAAAGTTTTTTATTCCTTCATAATTTAACACATAATCTTGTAAATAGCCTTCTACAATGAAATTTAAACTCTTCTCTTCTGACTGACTTTGACTTTAGATTTGATTTTGAGATTAGATAGAGATTATAATTTTTTGCAAAATTTGTTTGCTTAAGGTAATAATACTGATTTATTATACTTTTCTTAAGATACTTTTGTGGCGACGACTCGACATAGAGCAAGAGCTCATAACGAATTTTGAGAAGGTATTTTGGGGGCGTTAGATATTTTGAACAGTAAAACTGGAATACCATTCAAGTAAGAAATGGAAAGTCTGGCAGGCCAAATCGGCACTCAATGGTACTGTGCATGATGTAATTAGCGCAAAAAATTACAGCCAAAAAAGGTATTTTAATTTGAATGACACACAGAGAAATATGAAGTAGGCATATTATTTGTCATAAAAATAACTAACTAAAATCAATATTAAGTTAACTAAAATCTTTGTAATCTAGTTTCCCAGTTACCTAGCTACCAGTTAAAAAAAAATAGTAAATCATAAACCTCACGTTCGAAACTTTAACTTCAACTTAAAAATACCCTGTTTTGTGGGTATAATCTTGGAAATGGCAGTCCAAAACATTCATTGGCTATCATCATTCATTCGCACGGAAAGGTTTAGGTGCGTTCATTCATTGTGAAAATGGACTTGTTTTAATGTAGGTAATTAATTATATATTGAAAATATGTCATGATCATCACATTATTTTTTAATATTGTAAGGATTTTATTAGACTGCAATGATAAAAACTTAATTTTAAACCAAGAAATTAAACACGCGTACAGCCATTGCCATCTAGCGATGAATAGCTTTACTACTAAAAACTGACTGCCACCTATCGGCTACATCTTAATATTAGTTTAGTAGGTATTGGTGGTAAACCTTATAAGTCGCTTTGATATCTATATAGAGTAATTCTACTGATCTCAAAAGATTTATACATGAACTTTGAGGGTTCTTACCCGAAACATGGAACTATTTGCTGAGCTCTAACTGGATTATTGTAGGTTATTAGGGTAAACATTAGACTGGTGATCGTTTTGCAATTATGTGGATACTATTCCTCTAACCTGATCTATGACATACTGTATTATTATTAGCTAGTTGAGCTTGTCTAGCTCCTTCCAGAAGCACAGAAGCCTCCTGGGGCGTTCACAGATTTTAGGAGCGACCTCGCATCCGCGAGAAGTTTGGTAACCCCCTCGCACTCAAGGATAACGTGGGTGGCCGTTTCCTCTGTGTTGAGATATCCTCTGCATAGAGGGCAGTCTGTCGCATTAATGGTGAGTAGATGCCGATTCAGGGCTAAATGTCCCTACAACTATTCTAGTCGGTTGAGACTGAGCAGTCTACAGGTTAAACGTGGTGAGACTCCTGTCAGTACCAGTTTGCACTGCCTGCAGCGAGATATATTGGTCCAACGACTGTTGTGCACTTCAGGAGTCCGTTGCCTTATCCAAGAGCGAAGTTGGTTAAAGGGTAGTGGCGGCAGCATAGTCGGACCCGCCACCGAGGTTGCAGATCCCTTCCTTGCTAGCTCATCGGCAGCGTCGTTCTCGTGTGACTCGGCATGGGCCGGCTATTAGTGGTTGTTTTTCCAACCACTAATAACATATTTTAGAATGGGGACCCTCTTGGTTGTACCACAAACCCAGGTGGTAGATGGCGGTATGATGGTTGCCATAGCTGCCTCCTGTTGTATAAACAGGTCTAGTGGTGCTTGGTCGAGAGCCACTTTGAGGGCAGCTGTGGGAGTTGTGCGCATGCAATCACATGCATGACAACAGTACATGCGAGTCTCTGGGATTTCTGTAGTTTATTTTTGACAGTGCTTAGCTCTGTTCTCTGCCACCACATAATATAGATCCACCAAATAATAGCACCATACGTGATAATTGACCGTATGACTGTTTTTTAAAGCCATAGTGTGATTTTAGTGATAACCCACAACTTTTGGAGGAGGAGCGAGGAGTCGCTGCATTGGCAGAAAACAATGCAGGCTTTGTTCAGTGTTGTGCCAAGATGTATGCCAGACGGATGCCAAATAGTTCAGAAAGTCAAGGTGAACATGATATCTCTGTTTTTGTTATTGGGTAATTGACTGAAATTCTGTATGTATATGGTACGAAGTGATCTAACGAAATATGTATGTTTACAGTCTGACTAATCTCATTAAACTTTGTAAATTAAACATATGTATGCTTTTTTAGCAATTTAGTCCATTGCTCTTTAAATTAGACGTAAATTGCCAGATGGGCCTCAAAACTGTAACGGTTGGACTTCCACCACAAGAGAGTTCCCCTAAAATGCCGAAATTTCTCCGACAAGATTAATGAACATAAGGCTTACAATAAAAAATTTACTTAACACTTCTGACGGTTTAAAGCAAATTGTAGTACAAAAATAATAATGTATAAACTCAAAGGCAAAATGGGACTTGAACGCATGATAAGTAATAGAGATGTTCTGATATTTTTACTTTCTCTACTAATACTAGAATATATTAAGAAGTAGAGTGACGATTTCTTGTCATACCGTATAGTATAACAAATTTGATTTTTTTTCCTATCAGTTCTACTAGTATAACAAAAACTAGAACAACGGTGAATAGACCATAGCTACTAATGCCGCGTTCCAATAAACAAGAAACGATTCGTTTTGCTTACGGACGGTAAAATTTCGTTGAATTTTGAATGAAAATTTTACCGTCCGTAAGCAAAACGAATCGTTTTTTGTTTATTGGAACGGGGCATAAGACGACCACTCATTGAAGTCACTTAGGTCAGTATTTAATGTTCTGTAGATATGTATTAGGAATTTAAACATTTTTATATTTGCATTCAATAGGGTTAAAGGTAGAAAATAAAAAAATATTTTATTTTAATAATACACCATTATTTATTTGACAAAAACCGTTTTTTAAACGACACTCATATTGCATAAAGAAAGAGAGGCAAAAAGGTGAACCATAACATCTTATAATAAGAATAATTGTATAATAACTACCATTAAAATCATGCGTAATATTGGTAAAATTTATTTTAACTAACTTATCCGAGAGCATATTTTAAACACACGAACACTACATTTAAAAGGCCAAGCGGTGTTGCCACAATATTCTTACCTAATTACAGTAATTATTTTACTAGTAAGTATGAGATTACTACCTATTTGCTAATTATATTTATGTAACATTATTTAAAGTATTTAAAACAGCGCAACTCATACCTACTGACCGTACTGGATGAAGCAAATTTACACAAAAAAGAATTCTAAATAAATATAATTACAATATCAAAATCATTTGCTTTTTCTCTAACTATAATTGACATCAAGCAGGACTCATTTAAAACAATACACTTAATACTAAAAACTTACTTTGGTGTACATTAAGTATCTTAATAAAAGTTATAATTTAAGAAAAGTCACATCTACATTTGAAATATTTTAAACATTTAATATATTAAGTCAACTCGGTTCTAGGATTTCAAAAAAAAAACGAGTACCATTATACTTTTTAAGATTCTACATAATATATGTCAAGATTACAAAAAAATCTGATCTGTTTCTGATCTGATCTATTCCTGTTCAATGGCTTCGTTTTTTCTGACTCCAGTCCGTAGTATTACACTTTACATTATTATTGCTTAAACTGTCTTCCAAAAGAATAGCTCCATTAAGACAATATTAATTATTCACTCTATATTATTATTTAATTAACCTTATAAAATAAACTATTATTCAAAATATATTTGGTATATAGTAGCGTTACAAATATACAAAGCACATTCGAACTTAGGTATATTCTAGCGTATGATGCGTCGATCCATATTATTATTGGAGACTGATATTATTACATTATACTTAACTAAAATTATTCTAATAGGTTTATAACCCAGAAAACAAAATAATATTGCTGATATACCGAAATAAATAATTTAAAATTCAAATAAATTTTCAAGTGAAAACTAAATATTTTATTTTTAATAAAATTAGCTCCCAGTCTGGTAAACGAATTGCCACCGAAAACCTTGAGAAAACATAACATTATTTTTATATTCAGAATTTATATTAAGTTTATAAGTACCTAAGAGATCCTAACCATCTTAACATTTATTTTAAACAAGTATTTGTCAGTAAAGAAATGCCATGAATTTGAGCAAACAAAATGTCGAAGTTTTTCGTAAGAAATTTGGGATTAAGTCCCGACTAAATGTGTAGCCTTAGAATTAGATGAAATACTAGAATTTAAAACTGGCGTCTGCCCCGTGAGGTGAAATGCTATGATACAATGAGTGTAAACATAAAAAATATATAGATTTATGTAATAAAAGAGGGAATAATATATTTAATAGATAGAAGGAATTTTCAAGAAAGTGAAGTCAAGATAGGTCTTAGTTTAGATTTTAGATTGATGTTTACAAACCTACACTATTTTTAAAGTATAAGAAAATTGTTATAATCCTTATAACTATTCATTGGTAGTACAATTTGAGGTTAAATTTATGCTTAGAGTAATCTAACCAGTAAGAGAATGTAAACGACATTTTGGTATTATAGCTTAGAATAAGAAAAAAACGTTTGACTAGATTAATTTTGGGTTTGCGAAAATTAATTTTTTTGGCTGAACTTTATTACTAAAAATGGTTATGTTATGGTACACGGAAATATATGAAAAATAGTACGCGACTAGATAGAAATGCAAAATTTATTGGCTCCCTAGCTCTTTATCAGGTTATCAGCTAATGTGCATTAAATATAAAGTGAAATAGCTAAGTACTTCGTGACACATTTTTATTGTCCTTTAGAGAAATACTTATTTAATTGTTTACCATTTTTATTGGTATACATTCAGAATAATTATTATATCTGATATGCTAATATCGTGAAGGTTAACGAAGAATACCGAGTTTTATTTCGTGGTGGTTTTGATCGTAAACTTAGCTTACCATAATATTCATATTTTATATTCTTTTCTTTAAAGGGCAGTAAAATGCTCACGTTTTAATTACTGTATGTCATAGTACCTATTTACTATTAAAAAAGCCTTCGCCATCTAACCTATGTACTAACATAAGACCATGAGTATACTCTTAGGACTACAATTCAATATACAGTGTACTTTTAAACCTGGCACTAAAGAAAACTTCGTTGTTGCTCACCCACTTTTTAAGCATTAAATAGTACAATAAGGCGTAATAGGACGGTACATACATTATATTAAAGCAGCTAAAGGCACCTAGTTAAACTAGCTAACTATTTACAAGATACCACATATGAGTGATGTTGTCAAAATTGACATATTTAATGCGCCTATTCGATGCTAGATGGCGTTGTAATAGTATTTTATAATGAATTCGTTGAAGCTTTAAATTGCATAAATTTTAAATTTAGAACTAAAATATTTACAAAACGTACTTTAAATTAGTAAATCTATGCGTTGCTTGATGGCGTTGTACCGTTATTGACAGCTTTCGACGTTTGAATTTGTAAGGGAAGTTTTAGTCCTCGCGGTGCTAGGATAAGCCTGGCAGGAGTCACGAGGACTATAGCGTACTCTCATTTGTTCACTCCGAGAATTTTAGCTGCCTCGTCCGCCGAAGAAAGTAATTTATTGATGGTTTTGTCAGGGATACCCAGTAGTTTGCCAATGAGATCGCTGTTTTCGGGGTCATTCTCTGCTTCTGAAGAATATTTGCGCGATGTCATATCCAGTTTGAGCTTCTTATCGTAAGGAGCCGATGGAGGAGAATTGTTGTTATTTACGTTGCTTGGGATTTCGTTTCCTGAGCCATCGTCGTCTTGGTAGCGATACCTATAAAAATCAAACAATATTGTTAATGTGTTATTACTACGGAGTACATTTACATTGATGTATATTGATTGTACAGCACATAACTTGAGAGACTGGATTGATTTATTACTAATATTTTTGAGTAAGGAAATATAAGAGCAATATATTGATGTCTAGAATATTGATACAAATTAGGATCAAAATATGGATTGAACATACCCATTTGTAACATTCTCCTCAATTGGCGTATTTGGCGGTGAGGGTTCCTCATCATCGGTAATTTCTTCGCGGTGCTTCTTTCTATGTCGCAGCATGCTGTGCTTTAATGTAAAGCGACGTCGACACAAGTCGCAGGCGAATGGCCTCTCACCCGAGTGGGTTCGCATATGACGGCGAAGGTCCTCGGCCGACCAGAAGCGACGGACACAGAATGCGCACACCACCTATAAGAATGAATAATACTTGTAAAATTTAGAATGAATAAACAACTTACTAGTGTCGTTAAAATGAATCAAATATTTAGCTTTCCAATTTTTTTAAACATCTTACCTTTCTATTAGCATGGTCTGGAAACTTTCCCCTTTCATCATCGTCAGCACTTTCACTCCTGTCACTATTAGCGTCTAAAGCTCCTTTGCTTAAAAGCTGTTCATATTCTGAAGTATGACCGGTAGCCAGGTGATTCAAAGCACCATTTCTGTCGCTGAATGATGCCTCACACAGATGGCACTTGAAGACTAGACCACCTTCAGTAGATTCTTCCACAACTTCTGGAGTTGGGGAACCTGGTTGAGAACCGTGTCTTGAGGACATATGCTTCTTCAACGTTTCCAGAGAAGAAAAAGTACTGGTGGGACAAGATGTGCATTTATATGGCCTGTCAGGAACTGCTCGGTTGTCGTTGACTGGCTGAGGTGGAGACATTGTTTCAGTAATAGGTTCAGCTAAGATTGCTCGAGCTGAACCTCCATGCTTTCTTAAGAGGTGGCGGTCGCAGTTAGACTTAGTGGTGAACAGTAATGTGCAGTGCGGGCACTTGAATGGCTTCTGTCCAGTGTGAGTAAGGACGTGGCGACGTAGTGATGATGACCAAGGGAACTTTCGGTGGCAATATGGACATGACACGCGATTTGGTGCAAGGCTGTACGCCGACTTTTTCTTTGGTGGTTGAGCTGTATCCGTTTCTGATCTGAAATGAAGGAAGTTCAACTTTAAGTAAGTACTGACATAGTAACAAAAACCCAATGTATGAACTTAAATTTATTTTAAACGGGACATGTAAAAAGTTAGAAAGAAAAATCAAGAACTTACTTATTTTCATCGCTGCCAGAGTTATTTCCTTCACTAGTGGAGGCAACTAATCCTTCTTCATCTTCTTCTTCATCACTGCGAGTTGGTACAACCGTTACAGGTGAATTTTCTTGATTCAACGGAATAGGATTAGTTTCAATGTCAGTCTTCTCGTTGTTTATGGGTGGCGGCTTATTTATTAAACTTCCCGCAATTTTAAGATCGAAGTCTTTGTTCATTTCTTGCTGGCACGTAGCCATTAGAATTTCAGCGGCAGCACGACGAGCTGCTGTGTGATCTTCTACTTTGATATCCTCGTCAGGCTCTTCGTCTATTACTAAGGTATCCTCCTCATCCTCTTCATTGTCAGCAACTTCATCAGAATCTCGTCGCACGGGTGATCGTTCAGATTGCTGTAATGGCCGTTCCAGATGGCGAGCTAATAGAGCAAATTTCATGCGGTCAGCTATTGAGTCGGGGGTAGGGTATGGGGGCGGAGCTCTTGGCGCTGGTCTCCGGACGCTCCAGTGTTGAGGATGTTGTTGCTTTACATGACGTTCCATATTAGACCTAAGAGTGAATCGTGCCGAACATTGAGAACAAGAGAAGGGTCTTTCGGTCCGGTATCGCCTTTGTTTTTGTTTTGGCATGAGGATACCGTTTTTTATGACCATTTTGACAGAATCAGTCTGAGGACCTATACTATTCATTTGAGGCCGTGGAGATTCAGGATGTGGTGATGGTTCAGGAGAAATCACTTGAGGTGGTTTCACTTCTTCTTCCTCAGGCTCTAATTTCGGTTGATTTTCCTGTTCATTAGGAACGAGTCTACCACCAGACATGCTAAGTCCTCGTATAATCTCTTTTTGTATACGTTGTTTTATTTCGGCAAGTTCTTGAGAGTCAGTTGGGTGAGGAAAAAACGAAGGCTGTAATAAATATGGGGCAATAGGAAAGGACGGCGGTAAAGGCAGACCTGGAATTCCAGGGACTGCACCAGCGTAGAGTTGTGAGAGCTGAGAGGCATAATAAGCTGGATCGATTTTTGGGAGGGATGATTCAAAGAGTCTTTGTTGAGCTAAGAGAAATCTTGTCTTTTCAAATGCCGATGCAGCTACGCTTGCTGGGTCGGGCTCGAAAGATGCACGTGGTGGGGCTTTAGGTTCATCAGAATCGTTATCACGTTTCTTCTTACTGAGGTCAAGGACATCACAGCTGTTATTGTCACTTGTGCTTAAGTCTACCGGAGCTTCTTCGTCATATGGCTCTGGTTGGACTTCAATGATTTTATAAGATATTTCTGGAGGTCTAAATTCAGGGATTTGTGTTAACTGACCAATGCCCTTCACTTTGATTCGAGGTGCGGGTTGTTCAGGATCTCTGGAGGTTATAGGTGCTTCAGGTAAAGTCTTTGTTGTCAAATTTGTGACTGGATGTCGGTCTGTTATAAAGCTTGGCGTGAAGTGCGTAAGTGGTGTATCGCGACCAGTGGCTTCAATTCGTCTATCTATATCAGGCGTGTGAAATGCTAGTGATCTCTTCACTTCATCTCGAGCAAGTTTTGAGTTGACTTCATCGTTATTTGGATCTTCAGACGGATGGTAAATAATAGATCGTTTAACATCTTCCCTAGTTACTTTGGCATGTCTGTTTCTTAAGTGACGTTCGCAATTAGCTTTGGTTGTGAAAGCATAATTACACACAGCACACTCGTAAGGCCGGTCTCCATTATGCGTTCGCATGTGACGCACCAAAGCCGCCTTATCTAAAGAAGCGTGTGGACACATGTTGCACTGATATGGTCCCGGGCCAGTTCCACTCAAGTGCACTCTGTTATGTCCTTTTAAAGCTCTAAGGTTTGGAAACTTAGCCGGGCACAATCTGCAAGGGAATTCTCCACGCAATTTCATGCGTCTGAATTCAGCCGCAAAATTATCTTGAGTTTCTTCTTGATCTCGCTCCTTCATTATGGTATCGGGCGGAGTGAGCACGGCGCTTTCTAAAGCCGCCACTCTTGTGCCAGTAAGCCTCTCTAAAAGGCCACCAGCTGACGTGACGTTTAATATCGATTGAATATCTGCCAAGTCGCGGGCGGCATCAATGTGTCTAATTCCATTTGTAGTCAGGTGACCATCGTCAAACTTAGGAGTAAATCTTTCCATCGGTGGCGTTAATGTACCAGAGATACCAAATGACCTGTTCCTAAGGTCTAGTTTTGCGAAGAAATCCTCCCTATGTTCTCTATCGGGGCTCGGGATGCGCGTGTTAGTTGCGCATGATTTTCTGTGAATCTCTAAGGCCTGTCCACATGGAAAGTCTCTAGCGCAGAGATCGCATCTGTAACGCTGATCCGTTATTGACACGTGAGGATTTCTCTCACAGACTCCGCGAGCAATTTCCGCAAACTTTTTGCTGGAGAAATCGACAAAGGTTAGGTCGTCAAAACCAGTCTTGGTGTCATCACTGTGAGCGGTGTAGCGGTGAATGTCGTAAGCATTGACTGAGTCGAACCTCTGTCTGCATTTGGGACACTCGAATCTAGCAATCCTTTTGTCCATGGGCATTGGTGATGGGGACGTTGATGCCGCCCTCTTGCGAGCTCTCCTTAAGTCTTCCTCTTCGCTCCTATCAGACCTGTTGTCACTGTCGATGCTCATGGTCCTATTGGTTCTGAAATCCTGCCTTTCAATTGCCACTTCGTCCATTTCCTCTTCAGCCTCGATTTTTGCCTGACTGATGACCTCCTCTGTTTTGATTTCTGTAACAAAAGAGTACATGTTACAATTGATTACGGATTGTATGTTTGAATAACGCAGGACGCTTTCTTACAATTCCAAGAAAAGTCGACAATAGGTGAGTCAGGCAATTCACTTGTGTGAGGTCGTTATATCAGAATAATAATAATAATAATGAGTTATAATCAGTTAAATTGATTCTAGTTTTAACAATCAGTTGATAGATTACTTCGTAGTGTATTTATAAATTAAATGTTTATATCCCTACTCTGCAACAGATGGCGTTGATTTGTTTGCGTTATTTATATGCGGATAAAACACTGCCTAAGTGTTGGATCTGATCAAAACAGTTGCTATAATATATATCAAACAACAAATAACTGAAGTAAATAAAGACCTACAACTTCTTTTCGGTAAGAGAATAACAGTTAAACCATATTTCATAAATAATAAGATACAGTTTTGAACAACTGTATCGATCTTTAAACATTCTCAACCACAACAAGTTCTCTACGGATGAATCACACTATCTTTTGTTTCAAAATGAACTGTAACTATGGCAACATAAAAAGTGACGTATAACGCTTTAGATAAAGCGTAGAGTCGCTTGGTACGGTTGCCGCAAGCCTCAATGAGGCTATAGGGCACAAAAATCGATAGGACTGACACCTAACAGGGTATAGTTACAAATATGTATTTGCTGGCAAACGGTTGAGTCACGTAAACGCTATCAGATGGTTGTTTTGTGAAAAGTAGCGACTGTGAGATACTTTGTAGACGTGCTATGAATAAATACATATATTTTGAACTTAACTTCATAATCTCTACGATTAAGGAATATCTGAATTCTTAGATAATATCTGCTAACTATATGTTAATATCAAATTGTTTTCGTTCGATTGCTTTGTATTCTGTTAAGGAGCTTTACAGTTTTATGAAAAGAATAATATGTTTAAAGACTTATGCCATTCCTTGGAGCAATGCTTACAAAATCATAATTATCTTTTTTGTGTTACCGACCCTAGAAATCACTGTTTTTTTTATTTAGATGAGTTTTTATGTAAATACTGAGTATCTTACTATCCTGGATAACTTTTAAGATGTTGCTCAAAATACTAAAGCTGATCCAATTGGTATCGTAATGTTGATTTAAGGCAAATATACAATAAAAAGAATATTTATATTTGTTTTCGTAAAAGCACTTAGCACCGCTCTCCGCACGCAATGGTGTGGCTGCCTTCAGTTTAAAAGGCGGCTAAAGTCTGTCGGGGCTCTCGGGGTATTCCTTCCTAGGGTATACCCGAGTCCTCTCCAATAGACACACTTGTGAGAGAACACCGTGTCTTAGTCGGTTCGATTTCGACATACCACTTCACCAGAAGCCCCGGTGAGGTAATGGCACGACGTTTTCACACGACAAAAAAATGAGTCTAAAAAATAACTAAAACCCGTGAGTGCAAAGAATTCCATAGAAAATGCCGCTGCAAAGAAGCATTAAAGCATATCACAAGCTTGTTTCACATTCAATCTTCTTAATGGCGGCATGAGATTCGCGGTAGGAATATTGAGTATCCGGACTGCTGTTCTTAAATATCGCAGATATGAAAAAAGTAAATACACGACTTGCCTGCCTTTTGTTAAATGATTTCCGCAGTAGATATATGTGATAGACACACCCACTTACACACCAAAACATCTACTGTGTTTGTAACACATCATATAACAATCTTAAAGTCGGAGATTCTATCCTCCACCCAGGACTATTGCTACTATTGCAACAGGAAGACTGTGTAAAGCGTTTGACTGCGGTTTTTTGTAGTTTCAGATTGATGTATTTATTTAGACAGGCAGTCCTAGATTTTACTGCCAATTATGACCCCTGTTAAGTTCATTTATAAGCTAAAAAATATATTTACGGTCGAATTGAGAACCTCCTTTTTTTCGTCGGTTAAAAAGGAAAGATATATACAATCGTATAGTTTAATAGTGGCCATTGAATCTTAGCGATCGCGTTCAGAATAATGTATTAAGACATAGCTTCAGAACTTTAATATCTCATTTGAAATTCGTGTTGATATACTAAGATTTACTGGTTATATTTGAAAAGGTGGAAAGTTCGATATTTATTTATAGATATAATTATAGAATAATATAGTAATATCTATGGGCTAAAAAAGAAAAACTAGAAATATTTGGATTTGGCCCACAATGATTGCCGAATCTACGTCCCACATGTGGACTACCAATATGTGGGATGTGGATTCGGCAATCATTGTGCCGATAGTCATACCAGCCCATGGGTTAATTGCGAAGAGCCTCGAGAGGCTCAGCTGGATTAAGGATCTGATGTAGAAGGCGGTTCTTCTCGATACGGCACGTATTGTGAGGAGGTTTCTGTCTCCGGAACCCTAACCACCGGCGGCGGTCCCTGCACCCGATACCGGTGGGACACTATTTTTTATATTTTTAAATATATATTTTTTTGTACATACAAATGTATTTAAAAATGTGATTTATGTGTTTAATAGATGTTAATAAATATAATAATAATAACTTGACACATCTCACACACGGCCGTCTGATACCATGGTAACCAGACTGCTGATAAACATACTTATATATTTCTAAATACATACATATTATAGGTAAATTACACCCAGACACAGAATAAATGATCGTGCTCATCACACAATTATTTGTCCTGGGTGGGAATCGAGTCTTCTACCTCTAGCTCAGCACTCAGGATCGCTAGCCATAACACACTAATATACCTTCATAGACAGCATGTAATATTGATTTTAGCCATAGCGACTATTAGTTGTTTTAAGGGGGTCGACTGGTATCTAGGTGTGATCTTGGTACATATATAAACTAATCACATCGGTACATGTGTTCAGCAGCCTTTGTTTCCAATGTAAATATTTTCCGTTATATGGAAGTAAACCCTAATGCATGGATGATAACGTCTAACGTAATAACGTTACTGATCACGGTGTTGCATATGTTTATGCTTAGGTGGTAAGGTAGCAAACTAGCATGTGGCCCCGATTGATATTGATTGTAAGCTATTAAAAGTGTCTATAGAGAAGCGGTGTCAATCGTTTTTAGAACGAAGTCCCTTATAGCACGTTACACTTCAGGTGCTCGGCGTATTGGGGATAGACGGAAAAAATGTTAGCGCAACGAAAAATGCTGACCGCGAGTTATTTATTTTATTTACGCCATCTGTGGACTCTGCGCGATACTACTGTTGTATGCTAATTACCCATGTAATAGTTCGGGCAACTTTCCCAGATGGCGCAATATTTATTTCGAGTTTTTACAATATTTACTAAGAGTACTTTGATACAATTTATTCAATTAAATATATTTATTCTAGCTGACCCGCGCAACTTTATATGCGTTTGTAAATTTTCCCCGTTTTTGCAAGATTTTTCATTGATACTCCGCTCCTATTGATCGTAGCGTGATATAGCCTTCCCCGATAAATGGGCTATTTATTGGATAGCCCTTAGCTTAGCCACTAAGAGAATTTAGCCACAAAATCGGATCAATAGTACCTGAGATTACCCCGAACATCCAAACTCACAAACTTAACCTTTTTATAATATTAGTGTAGATATAGCTCAAGGAACTTCTATTCGGTTGTCCCAGAGACACTTCACGCGGTTTTTTTAACTCCTTCTCTTTCAATGAAGCTCTAACGATCCTAGTCAACAGCCGGAATACGATATTTAGAGTATTAAGTTATTTGTAAGTATTCTGTAATGCGAGTTAGTTGGCTTAAATTCAAACTAAAATCTCAATCTGTTTGAAGTAGAAAGTAATTTGGAAAGATACAATTAGAATTTCATATATCAAAGACATTCCATGCCATTTTCGCAACAGTTATAAGTTGTTCATCATAATACCGTATTTAGCATTGATTATAAATTAATCTCCTTGTATATGGGTTATAATGACGTTCAAATTATGAGTCAGGTCCTCGCATTGTCCTCCTTGGGAAACACAGACGGCCGTCAGCTTTAAATAGTAAACAAAATAGAATACTTTTTATGCAAGTACGCATTAGAGGTGTAATGGGACTGACATGTACGTAATATTGTCGCAATTACGAGAACGGCGTACTCATATGTCCTCACTGTGCACGGTGTTTCGCTGCGAAGATAGGCTACATAAGCCATCTTCGAGCGCATCAGCGCCATCTCTCCGACTAGGGGTCGAAGTGGTCGCCATGGCCGAAATCGGTCGGAACAATAATTATTGTGAACGGAAGGTGAATCTATTGTATAGCGTCCATAGACGCTCATGCAAACGTCAATAATTACCAAAAGTCATGATTGACGGATGTTCGGTGGTGATTGCTGGAAAAATATCGACATTAAAATTTCATCATGCAACCATCAATCGCTGCATTAAACGATAGGTGATTCGTCAATCACCGTTTTGATTGTGGCAAAACTCACAGTTAAAACCGTGTAATGGGCGCCTAAGAGGAACCTGGTAAAGATGTGGTTATTAGTGCCTTTAGGCAGTGGTTGTACCTAAAATATATCCTACTAATATTATAAACGTGAAAGCTTGTGAGGATGTATGAATGTTTGTTGCTCTTTCACGCAAAAACTAATGAACCGATTGCGATGAAACTTGGTATGTAGATAGCTGGACACTTGGATTAACACATAAGCTACTTTTTATCCCGATATTCCCACGGCATCAAGACTTACGGGGGTAAAACCGCGGGGCGCAGCTAGTAAATAATAATACTAGCTATTGTCCGCGGCAACTTTTTTAACTAACTTTTAGTTTAACTTTATAATAATTATTATTCCATTTCTAGGGAACAGTAATTAATTTCTGAATTTCTGTACTCTTGAAAATATGCAGAATTTCATGAGCATCGATTGAGTATTTAAGGCGTGAAACCGTAACATACATACAATTTTTAGTAAGTACGCAAAAAGGATGGGTGCTTTTAACGTGTATCTGTGTGTCTATCTCTGGCTTCGTAGCTCCTAAACGGATAGACCGCTTTTGATTTTGTTTATTTTTGTTTGAAAGATGATTTAATGGAGTGTTTTTAGCTTTTATTTAAGGTATAATATCAAACTGTGTTCCTTGGCCGGTTTAATTCAAACTATGTTCCTTGGACGGTTTATTATCAAACTGTGTTCCTTGGCCGGTATAATTTCAAACTGTGTTCCTTGGCCGGTGTTTAGACAGGCAACGAACTATGAAGTGGTGGTAGCCCATTCGACTGCCACGTCGGAGGACGTGGGTTCGAATCCCGATCAGTGCAAAAGCAAGTTTGCATGCATAAATATGTCAATTTGCATTGGACTGGCTGTTTCTTCATATTAAGTATAATTTGCATGTTTATCCGTGTTCTAGAAGACATTGTACAAGATATGCTTAGTTTGGGTTTGAGTTGTAACAGATTATATTATCTATATAATAATTATATTAAAAAAAATCTTTAAGACAACTCCCGTACTAGGAATGATTCATGTGTCGCAGGGGACTTTACAAACATTGAAACAAGGGACACAAAGAACACCAAGACTCAGGACAACTTTTTGTGGATCGCACAAATTTTTGTCCCGTTTGGGAATCGAACCCATAACAATCGGCGCGCCTTAGTGGTAAGGCGACCACTTCCAAAACTGCGCCATGCGCGCAGTTAGGTATATCCAAAAAAAACTATAATGGTTTTCAAAATACATACATCTTAAAGACAACTCGTTAATATCGGCAGTTTCCTTATACGACAGGATGAGAGTCAATGAAAGGCAAGTAAATGCAGATAATTCGACACCACTGAACGAGTGAGTAACGACATCAATAAATTACGTGTTGAGTACGTATTTAGATAAACACATCCGGCCCTAAGACTCGCTCGAATTACGCAAAACTGTATATTTTCTTCCTGTAGTGTGTGTATGATATCGACAAAATGTATTTTTGTTGACACGTGAATATACTTCAATATATATTTCAATTTACAATAACTCGCAGTGTTCAAACTTCTTACATAGGTAGGAAACAAATTATCGTGGGAGAGACATGTTACGGCACGTATGGGCCGGCTCGACTGGAGTGATACACGTCCTTACAGATAACCCACCAGATACCAGATTTTCGCCGAGTGTTTATCGGAGGCCCTAACCCTTCCCTCTCCCTCTCTCCCCTCCTCGCCCTCAAACTTTAAAGGCCGGTAACGCACTTGTGACTCTTGAGTTGCCGGTGCTCAGGTGACCCGTCTGCTCGTTTGGCCCCTATACCATAAAAATAATAGAAAAAAGTCTAACAACCATTTTTTTTACGGGTCACCTAATGGTGACTACCGTTGCCCATGGACACCTGCAACTCAAGAGTCACAAGTGCGTTGCCGGCCTTTGTACACAATTGGATAATCTACAACTTTGTTTTATGATATCACTTACTATTAAGAAAAAAATACCTTTGAATAATTTTTTTATCAAATGTGGGATCGGTGCGGATATTTGATATTTAATTTGTTTTATGCTTTTACGCTCTATGCTATGTTAATTACTGTAATCTTACCATTATTTTTAGTCTATTATGACCACTTTTTTATTGAAAAAGACAACTCAAGATTCCGAGAGGTTTACTCTTGTGTAGGGTGCATTAAAGCAAAGTTCAGAAAAAATATCTTCCTAAAAAAACAAGTTTTAAAGCTTGTAAAAAAAGTCACTACACATAGAAAAGAAGAAAGTTATAATTTGATGAAAATAATACAGAATCCTGTCCCTAAATAACCTAAGTGATGCTCACTGTATTATAATTGGCAAGCTTTTGATGAAAACACCAAGCAAGCATATCGTGTCGGATTTTCTTAGCACTAATCATTTCACGCAATCTCAATTGTAATATGATGCGTGGCCAGTATTGGCTGTAATTATACCGGAGCGTTCTGTGAACATGCAATTTGATTGCGGTGTCATAGAAAAAAGTTTTGATCTCAGTTTTTTTTTATTTACGGTTAGGAAGGCATCTTGAGAGGTCACAGCTGAATTGCCCACTGCAACTTCACAGATTGGGAACTACTTCCACCTTACAGCAAAATGTATCTAAGGAGCATTACTTGTTTGATGTTATGTTCCACTGCAGCGTCGCCATTGCTTGTGAATTTAAGAATCTGTTCTTGCGATCGTGTAGGTATGGGCATCAATAACAACGCACCAGAAACTGTTCTGTACGGCCTATATTTGTATAAAAATAATAAACCAATTTCTACTAAGGAATGTCGAGGGTACAGGAATTTATTTAGGAATGATTATTTCATGTCTTTTTTCCTGGATCCCTGGTTATGGAAACCCAGAAACGGACACTGTGTGTCTCTATAGGCTTAGATGCCTCTGGTTTCAATGTCTACACGCCGTAAGGAAAAACAGGTACAGGCAGAATAGATAAGCCTTGTCAACATCAATTAGTTTATACGTGATAAGCCTTAGTATCAATTAGTATTTATAAATTTGATTATTATAAACGTGCAATATGTCGTGACGGTGTGATATTAGGACATTATTTACGCAACACGTACGAAGAAAATAAAAGTAAAGTTTTATATGGAATGTGACGAAATTGAAAACGTACTGTTTCTCGGAAGCGATCTGAAATGCACGCTTAGCTAACACGCGTTGTTTTAAACGATAACAGTTTTTCTTTTACTTCACGATAAGGAAGTTCTTTGTAGCAAAAATTGCATTGATAACATTATTGCTTAAATTGCGGATCTATAGCCGAATTAGTGGAGAAAATGGTCGTTTCTAAAAAAAATATTAAGCCTAATACAAAATACAAAAAGGGTAATTAACATTATAGAGTGTGCTACATATAACTACTTATCAAACTAACCGAAGACAAGTCTAAAGAATATTTTAAAACGTTTCGCAACCTTTATTTAAAATGGACAAGTACCTATAAATTAAAAACCCGACTGCGTTTAAAATACTACGAATAAACATATAGTTGTTTATATTTTGGTAATCATCTTTAAAAATGCTTCATTTTGATACCATTTTGATGGAAAATAAACCAAAACTTATATTTTGGCGCCAAAAATCCGCAACTTTGTTTTTTTTATTTTATTTTATTATTCCCAGTGACACTCGCGCAAAAAAGACTGATCTAACTTATAATGTACCTATTATAATCAGTTCAACCATTTAGTGGTTACGAGGGAACTTAGGGACGGCCATACATACATACATGTCAAACTTACAACCCTCTTGTTGGGCTTCACCGCGGTTAATACAAATCTAGACGATGTTAGATAAAGACTCACAACAGTTAGTGCACACTCGATAGTAACTTTACACCCAAGTAGAGGGAGTAGAAACACAACACTATAGTAGTGCTTGTAAAGTGTGGTCTTCTGCGAGGTGGAGGTGATTCAAATTTGGAATTAGACACGAAATCTTCTGTGTCGTTAGTTCTTAGCTCAGCTAGGGACTTGGTTATGGCACGTCTGATTGCTTGGGATGCCTAAATTGACTTCAGATTATATGGGACGACAAAAATTTACTCCGATGCGACACCATTTCTAAATTTGAATTATAGTAACCGTAAACATAATTTATCACGCAGTACTCAACTCAGATCCTCCATTACATCCAGGATACCAACCAAATAAAGCTTTTAAAAAGTTTAATATTCGTTTATCGTAACATACAAACACGTGTATGGCGACATCAAAATAGTATAACCAAGGAATAAACATCATCCGAATTCAACGTACCAAGTTCAATCAACTTCATGTACGGAGAAAAGGTGTCACATAGAACCGCAGGCGCACCGTGACTTCCTCCTTCCCGCTTATTCGGAATTTAAATCGACCTATCGCCATCCCGAAGTGTCCCGAAGTGAGCCGAACGCACGACAATAACTCTTATTGTCCGCATAATAAGATGGCTGACGCGTAACGGCGGGCGGCGCATATTATAAGCTATTTGATTGATATGTCGGGGACGTCGCAAGGTACCGTAGCTTTCTTCAACACTCCAATGAGCCTCAACGGTACTGAATTACACCATGTAGTATCTCCAAGCAGTCATTTATGGTGTCGCCATCGGCAATTACCTGACCATACCCGTTTGTTGCTTTCGCAACTGTCATTTTGCTGGGAAATTCAATTATTTTGCACTGTACGTAAAACTAGTTCAATTTTTCCAACGGTAAACTTAAGTTTGTTAGAGACAAGAGACGGGTATTGTCTAGAAATTGATAATGTGTTGTGCGGACGCTCATTTTGTTCGTTTGTCAACGGTGGACTCGTTTTGTATCTCAAGAGAAATTTAATTATGCGACTTATTTAGAAAATTGCTACTGATTACTAAGTAAAATTTGTCAGTCTCAAAAAGAACAGTTTTGAAGGCGCGTAACTACTTAAGTAGTTAGCAGAGGGTGGGTGGACTTTCAACTGATAAAGTTTCCAACAAAATGCGTTAAAATAAGGGTTAAATGCGGTTAGCATTACCTTTCAAATTTGGAACTCAAAAACAAAGCCATTTTTATATTACTCGATTTTTCAAATACTTTTTAAATATGGAATATTGTTCTTTCTTGCCTCCATACTTTTAAGAATGCATGTCGCGCGTATTTAATAAATCCAGTATACTTTATCTCTGGAAATACGTTTGAAGATACGCCTCGGTATTCAGACAAATAGACATTAACTTCTTCAGACATTACTCTTATGAATGTAGCACATACATTAATTGAAAAACAAAGTAACACGAAGCCAAAACAAAATCTTTGAGATCTAATCATCTACCCATATATTGTAACCCTATGGCATAAAGTGTTGGTCATTATTAATGCAAGTCAGGGTCCTGCCTTCCGCAGTAACGGTCCTAATGGTTATGATGCTATGTCACTAGTCCGGCAGTGGCCAATATTTTATATAGAACGTGGTACTTTTGTATTTGGTGGGTTAATTAGGACTAGAGAATGGAAAAAATACGTTTGGTCGATTAAGGGATTAGATTTTAATTATGCCTAAAACTTAAATTCGGATATTAGTGTCATTTTATGAATGGAAAACATTATTTAAAAAAAAAATACATGGACTTTTGTTTTACCCTCTTCTATATATAAAATTCTAGATAACATTGTTGCTAAAGCACGATTAAGGTCTACGTATAGAGTCTATGCAATTCGTTATTTTTTATTATTTCCATAAAAGAAACCAGAACATTGAATAAGCTGTATTTATATTTGTTTCTAAACTTGAAATTACCTAGGTTATGTTAATAATTATGCCAGCAAACTTTCCTCAGCATATTATTATCTATTCTTGCATCTAAAAACTTCAACTACAACATGATGAGTTTTGAAATGAAACACCTACGAGTACATTTCTATCGCAGCTTTTGACAAATAATGATGACGTAATTTAAGAGATTTTAGATAAGATTAATAATAAATAGTGGCTGTTAGATTTTAACGGACAAAACATTGATACCAATTTATAAAATTCGAATATAACATTTGAAATTTCAATTTTAACATTCGAAATTTAAACTACAGCGAATATTAATCTTAAAAGAGTAGTTGCCTACTGTTAAAAAAAATTAAAGTCCTCCTGTAATTTAGTGTTATTTAAAAAAAAAATCTTCATTACCATTTTCAAGTTTGTTATTATTTTTTACTTGTAAACATCAATATTTAAAGTAAACGATTTGACGATTGAAAAGTATTACGTCACAAGCAGTCATTTCATACAAGTTTCAACAAAACCTATCGTTTTGACGTTTAATAGAGAGAAACTGATTTGACTTGACAGGAAACTGTCGTATTCTTAGGATTCTTTTTTAAATAATACTGGCAACATGCATCACACATTACTAGTATCCTTGTTAGCCCTACCAGCTAATCTATATGCTTGTGTTGGGAGTGTGATCACGTCGGTAACTTTTAGGGTTAGATTGGCAATGAACAGGAAATAAATTAAACAGCATTCGAGAGCTATCCATTGTCACTTGTCTTCACGAAATCAGTGGCTATCTAAGTACTTGACCGTTAGTGTTGCACCAACTTGTGATTCATCGATCCGATTCACTTGACCCTTTTCTAGTGTAATCTGTTGGCCAGATTATAATGTTTAAACACCAAAATGACTACGTACGCCAGTTTGTCATAAACAGTTGTTTATAATGTTAAAGGAAATAGCCATTTGAATAACATCCATTTGAGGTGTCACATTAATTGATTTTAGCGGATACCAGCAAATGTATGTTTTTCTAAGAAAATAGTTGAAATAGTTTTTATATTCATGAATGAAATATGGATATAAACACATATCATATTACGAGGTGGTGTCTTTTTACTTGTGAATTGAAGTTCAAGATTAGAAGATAATGCAATTAGACATAAGTCATTTTGATTACGTAAATATGTTTTGTTAGGTAAGCATCTAAAGTGATTTTTTAGTTTAGTAGTATGTCATCTTACTGCATGGCAAAGGTATCCATAACATTCGGTCACTTCTCCTTGTTGAATAGAAGTTCAAATCATGTATTGTTAGAAAGTTGCCATCAATTACATATTATATTTTATACAGCAATTTGTTGATTTTTATGCACACAAACATTTACAAGATCAAGAGTGTTGCCCCTTCTTATATAATGAATCTGTGTTGTTATTCTATTTGGAGATGTCAAAATGACCTAAATTTTAAAATCTACTACTGTACTATTAACATGGAACATTTTATTTTCGTATAAATACAAATCATTAACCTTTCATCTTGGGCACACTTAAGATATCTATTTACCTTATGTCTAATAGAAGTTTGATTTAGTATGTCACTTATTGCGATTCAGAATCGATAAAATAAAATCTCTACAAGAAATCCATCAATCGCACACCCAAAAATGGTTTCCACTCGATCACTCGCTTTCTCCAAACGGAAAAGCGTCCCAATTAAGCGTATGCGCCGGTCGCGGGTTGTGGTGAGGGGGGAGAGGGAAGTGTTTTACGGTAGAGATGTGAATAATTGAATGTTAATACGTTTAGGGCCTGAGAGATGGCAGGAGTGTCGACCTGGTGATCGTGACCTGTTTGACAAGTATTTTTTTAAGTTGATACATACCTACATGTGTATAATTAAAGCATGAACTTAATATACTAACGTGAGTAAAAAGATAACTTATTGGATGCCACAGTCATGTTAGGACATGTATCAATGAAATATACCTACGCTGCACAAGAAGTTCATAAAATTAGATCCAATGACATTGACGATTTTTAATACTGGCTAGAGTGAAAGACTTACGGTCTCTCGATCTTTCAATCTACTAAGAATTCTAAATTCAAAAATATTCTTTTTCAAATATTTTATTTACTTATAAGTTTAAAAAAAAAAAAAAGTTGTTTATTTGTTTTTCCACCGTTGGATTTTTTTCCCGAAGAAAAAACGGAGGAGGTTCTCGAGTCAATCCGTATATATTTTATGCATGACTACGCATAACTTTTTACAGGGTAGTCTGATTTCCATAATTCTTTTTTTATTTAACAAGTTTATTTTTCACTTTTGCAATTTTTTGTTGAAACGTTTTTATGTTTGATACTTTTGCTGTGACGATGGTGTGGGAGCGACTGTGTGTACCATAGGTCGCTGGTTCAGATCCGGCTCGAAGGACCAATGTGGGTGCGACTGTGTGTATTGTAGGTTGCTGGTGTCCTAATTTTGTTGCTTTTAAATAAAAACACTTGAGTCGGGTTATAATGCACTGTATTGGGCGAGAGGTTCGTTGCAAGAGAGAGTTACAAAGTTGCCATACTCTTAACTTAAGTATTAGTGTTACAATTATTAATCTTATGTTACCATAAGTCGCAACAGATGGAGAACCCGAATTGAAAATTCCGACGATAGAAAATTCGCGTTATTTTCGAATAAGAATTCCGTCGATGCTCCAATACTGCACGGAATATTTACGACTTATATGGACCAGGTACCGCAAGACAAAAGTCGATAAAGAAGAGAAAAGAATAAAGAAGAAGAAAGCCATAGTGGAAGCCGATTCATCTCAAACCATTTTAAAAATTGAAGCAATCTTGAACAAAGTGCTGAAAAGATACTGATTCATTTACGTCAAAAGGATAAAAGTTCAGAAAACGCCCGCTTCTGTAAACGGTATGAAAATAACTCTGTCTCGTTTCTCAGTAAGTTTGTCTTCGTTTCTTTAATATAATCATATTATAGGCATTTATGATGTAAAACTGTACATAAGTATGCGTAAAACCAGCAATTACAATATCTATATATGCTACTAATATTATAAATGTAAAGTTTGTGAGGACGTATGGATGTATGTATGGATGTTTGTTAATCTTTCACGGCAGAACTACTGATAGCGATTGCGATGAAACTTGGTATGTAGAT
Source organism: Euplagia quadripunctaria (assembly GCA_963859945.1). Classification (NCBI taxonomy): domain Eukaryota; kingdom Metazoa; phylum Arthropoda; class Insecta; order Lepidoptera; family Erebidae; genus Euplagia; species Euplagia quadripunctaria. Next base: position 8,834,521 of record OY982581.1, on the reverse strand, counting down.
AGCTGGAGACTTGGATTAACATATAGGCTACTTTTTATCCCGATATTCGCACGGGTTCTGGACTTACGCGGGTGAAACCGCAGGGCGCTGCTAGTCCATAATAAGTTTATTGGTGATTATACTGTTAACAGATAGAAAAAAGGTGGCTACCTTGTTGACTGTCAACAACTCACCGTAAGGAACTCAACATGAAGATATCTAGAAGCTCTCCATAAAATACTTATGAGTAATTTAAGTCTGTTGGAACATAATCTTGTATTACTTTCTTACATAGTTACTTTTTGACCTTAACGTAACGCTTACAAATTACATAATTATTAATCTTTAGTTTTACGTGAAATATTTATAATAAACTTACACGTGGATGTGTTGTCTAAATGTGAATTAGAATGTTGGAAGTCAATGTTACAGAACATTGATTACGAGGTGTTTCTAAAGTATATTTTAAATTTTTATTTTAGCATGTTTAACATGACGTCACCCAAAACTGTAACAATCTTACACGGGATGGTCATTATTTGTCAAACAGAGCAATTAGGACCGGAAGACTCGAATGGGTTATCAGATAAAGTACCGTACAGAGAACATGTAAAACTTCTTAGACCTAAAGTGATGATAAATGTGTATTTGCATGAGATACTGATACAAAAATAGGTGATATTTAAGCTATAATATATTTGAAGAGTAAATACAGGATACGGGTAATTAAATTTTAATTGTTATCGTCTAATACGATATTATCAAGTAGGTGTTACAAACGATATATATAGCTACCATTAAAAACCAATGGCTGTTTAACCAAATAACATAAAGCACAAATGAAAAAAAAACTTACGTGGAATATTCGTACTCCCACTAATATTTTAAATGTGAAAGTTTAGATGGATGGATGTTGGTTACTCTTTCACGCAAAAACCACTGAACCGATTGCGATGAAACTTAGTATGTAGATAGCTGGATACCTGGATTAACGCATAGGCTACTTTTTATCACGATATTCCAGCGGGATCGAGACTTACGCGGGTAAAACCGCGGGGCGCTACTAGTTATTTATAATTCTTTGGAGTGCTAATGTGTTGTCAGTTAAAAAAATTGGTTGCCTGTAAAGTCGGTATACGGGCGAAAGTTTTACGTGACAACGACTTTGAGTGGTAAAATAATAACCATGCCCGAGTGGAAGGGACGCGTGCCTCTCACTCGCTCTCATTGTGAGCGCATAACGTGAGCGGAGCGTAACGCAGTTTCTTGAAGTGTCACCCGGCAAACCAATTTATAAGACGTTGTCACGTCAAAATATATTTAGCGAATTTAACTATCGATATTATGATTAAACTAGTTGTATAATGTAAGTAATGTAACTAATATGTTTCGTGGAACTTGATTCACTTTCTTCTTAGGCTGATAAACATTATTTTAAGAAAAGAGCATTAGATTAGTAAATCTAATCTATTGTACTCTTCGGAAAACAAGAATTCCATTTCAAGTTAAGTCTGTGACTCACCGTGACAATGTTTTAACAAAACGTTGCGAGATACAAAAGTAAAATACTGCAAACAATAGGACAGATCAAACAGTCGTATAGAAGGCTAGTACCTATGTTCAAATATTAAATAACGAGGTTAGTTTCGCGAAACTTCGATCAACATTAATTCGATCGAATGTTAAGCTCCACTTTGAAATATCGTGTGAATCGAATTACTATGGACTTGGGATCAGGACAATACAGGCTCATTATTTAGAGTTATGCAGAATATCACACATCATATATTATTATAAAATTCAATAAGAGAACAGAAAAATGCTAATTTTACTAGGAAATTTCAGGAATGAACAAGTATTTCATTTGTAAATGCAATATTAAGTGAATACCAATTAAGTACAACATATACCAATTAGGTACTTATTCATTCTTTTAGCAATTGTGTCACACTGAACTTTTGCACATTAATGTTGCCAAAGTATCTTAAGATTAAATATTTTCTAAGCTATCCTGTTTTCACTAACACAGCAAGCTTACAAAAACGCGGGTGACCTACTCTGATTACATTCGAGGTACCGTTGTCTGTATGAATGGCCTTAAGATGTGTGGACACAGGTGTTTACGCCACAAAAGGATGTTTCCCTTGCTCTCTGGAGATTGCCGCTTCGGCTGAGCAAACCAAATTCCGTGTCAGATTGTCTTAATGAGTCTTTAATGAGATATTTTGTGTTTTATTTGACTTACGAAACTTCGCCTTGGTTTGAAAAATCTTTGAGTTTGAACAGCGGGTTTTTTTTAAACCCACTGTTCACTCGTATCAGCTACTCGTGTGGTAAATTCAGTCAATCTATCAATTGTGCTTGAAGACACTTTTCTTAAAGCTAAAATTTAGCTACGTTACAGTGAGATTCTGCAATGAATTGTATCATGACATGTGTTTCTACCTAATTTAAACAAATATATCAGAATAACACACAACAAATATAATTCACTTAAACAGAAAATTTAGTTTTTAAACAAAATAACTGATTTACCTATTATCCTGTAAAAGTTTTAGAGCCAGTACAGAATTTTCTAGTAATGCCCCTAAGTTAATTTAACGTCATTTAAAATAGCAAGTGTAGATACACCTGTGATGGCACGTCACAGATAAGAAATACACATTTTAATTACTTGTATTTGAAGTATCAATAAAAAAAGACAATAAAATTTTGTTCGCAAGCCTCAGCTATTTTACATACTCTATAAAAGAATCCAGACTATATGGCTGTCAATACCGGATGCCGAGTCGTAAAAATTATCAGCTGTTTCTAAACGTGTAACGTGAACTGAGGGTAGTCGTATAAATGCTCAGGTGTCGGGTGCGACGCGTGCGCAACCTCACATTGGTGTCAGATTGAGCATAATCTTAATTGTCAATGAAATTATGTCTGAGTAGATAGATGGTTTAGTCAGGTAGGTCTATATTTATTACAGATATAACATAAGGCAAAATATATAGATTAATAAACTCACGACTTTCTCCCAGGCCTTTTAGTTAAAGGGCTGGGACTTCCGGGCAATAGCCAGTCCGAGATACAGGTATGCGATGTCACTTTGACCTTCTCGAGCTATTGCTTACATTCCCAAATCTATTCATATAAGGGGCCATCCATAAATTAAGTCACATGAATTTCATGATTTTTGGACAAGGACGGGGGGTCCTTGTCACAGGTGGTCTCATTTGTGGGAAATTGAAAAGAGCAGCTGTAAATAATTTTTTAATAAAAGTGTAGTAACGTGTCTAGTCTTTCGTTTACAGGTAATGTTTTGTGTTTAATATTTTAGATTTCGACATGTGACGTTACGACGCTTATGACCCTCCCCGCCCCTTGACACACAATGTCACACTTCGTTGACCTCCCCCTTAACGTGTGACGTAATTTATGGATGGCCCCCCTAAGCAATATACATTCCCTTCCCTTCTTCCTAGGGAAAGGTAGGCATTCCCTTTCAATATACTCCCACTTCTCCCATCTTTAATTCTCAAAGTGGCTGATTGGTGGCAATAAGCGTGGCCCCTATTACGTTGGTGGAATCAAATAATAGTTGGTAAAATGTGGGTTTTTAATATGCGTCTACTTACTCCTTCTGGGGATACAGCGTGAGTAGCGTGAGTGTGCGTATGTTTGTATTTCTCCCATTGAGCTAGGCAGAGACGACAGCTCGTCGCTTGCATTTACATACCTTACGGGGTTCCTCTTTTAAATTTTCATACAAGCCCGTTGGTTTCGGGTACCTACTTCTAACTTGCCCTTTCTTCAAAACCTCACTAATATGCTAATAATTTAAGACTTGAATCACAGTTACCATTTGTTTTATAGCTTACATTTAGATTTAACTCATTTATCTAAATATAATAAATATAAAGACTTACGTTGTGATGATGGCGGTTCAGCCGCGGGAGGCGCGGGGGCGCTGGCAGCACCCTGCATGGCCCGCGACGGTCGACCGCGCCTGCGCCTAAACAAAAGAAAGAAAATATGTTACTAAGAAGTAAGTACTATTATGTTATAAGTTAAAAGATAAGCGTCAGATTTGCCTTCGAGTGGTTGCGGGTTCGCACCTTACCTAGTACACTATATAAGTGTTGGAACTGTTGACAAGAATACTAGTATTAAGTGACACATGTTAATAGTAGACTTTAAAAAAAAGTTGTTTTAAGATAACTGAATTGTCTATTAAAATAATCCACTACATAAATAATGTAAACGCAATTTTTAATACAGGCATTCGTAAATAGATTTTGCGTCGCAATTTGCTTATAGTCAATAAAGACCATAAAGCTGTCAGTGCTTCTTGTTAATGGGAAGTATGCCCGTATTGTCTGTGTTACATATGTACGAGTATGTACACGAAAGACAATAGACTATCGGCAAAGGACCTCTAAGTATATCTACAGTAAGTTGATAAATGCTTAAAAACTACATTAAAACAGTGTCGTCAAAACATAATGCTATGTTTGTCTAAGAAATAATATAATTAATAACCCAGTTTCTTTATATAAACATAAATATCAACTGTGTTATGCAGATAAGAAATCAGAAGACTATACGAACTGCAATGTCATACTAGAACTTTTTCCGTAAAACCTCCGGTTTCTTACATTCTTTGTCTGTTCGGCCCTGATAAAGATTTATTATCGAATAGTATAACAGATGGGTTAAGTTAACAGGATATTTAAAGAAATAGCAATTCTGGTCCCAAATAAATAAGGATCAAAATAGATAGTGCAACATCACGTTAAGCGATCTATTTTGACACGTACAATTTAACTAGACGTCGCACTTGCCTAATCATTATACTTTAAACTACGCTAGATAGAGCGCTTTTTATAGAGATGGCCATCCATCGGTAGTATTGGTAGCATTTGGTTGCCATTAATCCAGGCACAGTGTATATGATACACTTCATATGCTTTCGTTACTGAATGAGCTGCTCTAGCCAGCTTAGGCAGGGAAGGGAAATCATGCCTAAAAACAGGAATACATGATAGATTTTCCTTGTTCTGATAATTTTTCCAGCATATATTGATTTGTACCCCATTTCTGGCTACTCAACTATTATTTACTATCTTGATTGTCAGAACTATTACTCACTGTTAGAGTGAGATAAGTTAGCTTAGTATCGAATTTGGAAACCCGCACCTTTAATAATTAATATTACTTATTGATATGTTACAAGAAACCAGTGAACATTATAAGCTAAAACTAAATCGGAAACCTCAACCTCACTAAGAGGTAAGTTTTTAAAACTTCGATACATTATCGTGAAAACTTGTCAGTTCTTACAAAGGAGGTTGACTCATTGTCGCTATCAGCGGCTTCCTGCAGCACTCGACGTTAATCATTGATCGGTGAGAAATGAGGGTACCTAATCTATACACCTATCTATGGGTGGAGCCATTGCAAGAACTATGGTGAAAAAAAATCGTGCCAAGTGTCTAGAGATTATACGTTTTAAGGTAGTGGTTTCATATTATTTTGTAATCACTTAAGATAGTACTAAATATTGACGTTCTGAACTATCAAGATTTGGTTTATGTAGCATAGGATGAACAAATATATTGTATTAAAGTGGGATAAGTCCATACTCAGTTAAATCCCACGAAAATAGTATTTATTCTTGAAATAATTAAGATATGGTAATGGTCTTTCAATATCAGGGTATCTACCTGAGGGTAGTGGTGAAGAGCAGACGATAGATACATACCTATTTATTGTCTTTGATTTATGTTTTACCTTTGGTTCTTTGATGTTCATATATTATAATAATGTCTTCGTATTATATTAAGTTTTCTTTATGTTTAAAATGTATTCAGTATTTTCGGTTAAGCAACAGACAAACGTGATTATAATTGTAAATACATATTTTAAACACTGATATGTACTGATTAATTACTATATTTGTTTAACTTGCCTTTGCTTAAAATGCATCCCATATTTCACTTTTATAGTACAAAGTAACTTCATACAAAGCATAAAACTAATATTATATGAAATTGTGGAATAAAATCAACGCTGTCCTGATTTTTCAACGAAATTTATGGTCTCCGTAGTCCGTCAACTGGTCGGTGCGCGTGCGCGCCTTGCGACCTATTATAGTCCAGACAATGCGTGCTAATAACCTGACTGGCTGGTATGCGCCACTTATATACAACCAGCCAGTTACTTAATGCACTTATTTGTCTTGATTTTTACTTGTTATGTGTTCAGTAAGGATCTGGCCTAACAAGTTGCTTTGTGTGAGGCATTTTTCTATTATTATTACGAAATATAATCAACTAAGTCGCTGACTGTAATCTGTAAATGAATTAAGTTTAATATATCCGTAAAAGTAGGCTTTAAGACAGTTTTATCTTGGGATTTGCCGTTGTCATGCTCGACGTTTTCCTGGGTGACTGCTTATAGTCCTGACGTCAGGAAGACCAACTGCTGAGTGTCCCCAGACGTCCGAACATCTTAAGAAGCGTGAGTGTGTGGAAATCCCTGCACGTTATCTCCTTCGATTTTAAATTTTATAATTTTAGTGAGAGTCCACGATTTCTAATAAAATTTGAGCACCCTAGTACATCTTAACGTCTGCTAGTATTTTGTTAGTTACTGCCTAAACCATAGTGTTTCAACAATTTGTCGTTAAGATATTATGAATTAATACTTCATTTAAAAATGGTCAATGTATACAATATCCACTTTTTATAAAAAAAAAATATTAAAACATAACTGAGTTTAAGTATCGATTGCACGGTTAGCATAAACGGTTTGAGTAGTAAGCTAAGATCTAAACCGTCAACTGGTATGTGCAAAAGAACAAGAAAATAATTTGCGAACATAGATTGGATGTTCTGGATTTATCTTATCTGTGTGCTTTGAGTTTAGTAATTGATATATTTAAACAGCTCTTAAAACTTAGTTCAAATTAAGAATAGACAATAGATTAGAATTTTTAATACTAGTTTACAGTAAGTGTTGCCGGATGATTCACCACCACGGGCGCCTTGATCGTATTACATATAAAACTCATTCACTCACTCAAGGGATAATAGATCTTATATTAAATCACATTTGTATAAAAACGTAATGAAACGTCAAGACAAGTTACTATTACAACGTAGATATAATATTTACTTTAAAGCCTATTGGAATGAATTACAGGACAGATTACATTGTAATCGGCACTGGTGGCAAGAAACGTAAAAAGGCAAGCTAGTAATAAATAGCTAAATATGATTAAACTGCAATCACAAAGAGGTTTTACTTAAGTTGGACGACAAAGCTAAAGAAGCCATATTAATCAACACCAATTGTAAGTAGGTGTAGGTATTTAGGGGTTGTTATTCGAAGATATTCTAGATAGACACACAGAAAGAAAAAATGGATAGATTCTATCAGAGTTCACATCACTAAACAGACGGATTTTCTTCACTATTCTGGTTATTTTTTTACTAATAACGCGATTAAAGCGTTTTTAGTACGGTGATGGAAATTTAAGTTTATATTTATTACAACTTATATTTTAGTAATTTATATTTATTTATTTATATTTATTATTTTATTTTTTTTGCATGGCACTTCTTGCCGCCGCGGGCGGTTGGTTCAGCCCACTTTCGCTCGGCTACCGAGGCGCGACTCAACGCGCTCCGACGCGGCCCGTTCGGTGTGAATCGTACTTTAGAAGTAGGGTCAAATTGACTTCCAAGGTGTGTTTACATAGTTAGTTACAAGTAAAGCTCATAAAAGAGTATTAATAAAATACAAAAGGTTTAAGTTTGTACAGTTCAGCAGAATTTCTGATCTAATAATTTCCATGGAAAGCAAAACCATCTTTCCACACGTTTCAACTTACAATAACGAAGCCAAACGCTGAAAATGACGCCTAAAGCGGCGTGTTTGATGATCAGGATTACACTATACTTGGAAAAGTAATACAATATTAATACTTATCTTGTACTGCGGCCTCTTTGTGCTAAAGGAACTCACGGTTATCTACATTAACTGATTTCATCGAGTTAGGTATCGTTAATTTTGATTCAACTTGATACGTTTTATTACTGTATTGAGAACGGCTTCATACCACCATGACAAAGCAATAGGATTTTTGTAAATGTCAGAATAGTTAAGTTCCAAAATTTGAAAAAATAATCACTTTCAAAAATTACAGTTCGACATTTCATTGCTTATTTTGGCATTCTCGATGTTTTTGTTTTACTATTGATTGGTTCACCGTGGAGATCTAAAATGTTAAAATTTCGTTCACCATTGGCTTTCGCCATCTCTATATCGTGTAATAGAAATACACAAAAGAAAAAAAAATACAGTAATCGAAAAGCTCCTCTTTTGAAGTTGGTAATTAATAACTAAAAACTCACTACACCCTTCGCTAAGCGTTTTTACTTTTTGCCTCGTCAAAGTTTTTTTTATACTTTTTTCAATACTTAAGTATTTTGTTTTATAGTCGCAATAATGTATATGAAATGACTAAACCCCAATAGAAATTACCCCTCTTCAAGATATGAATTTGAATGTCGTTTCTCTTCACTATTTATCGGTAATCATAATCACATTAATTTTTTGGCTTAGTCCGTCCAAATAAAGAACAAATGTTTCACAGAATTAGACATTGTTGTTAGCCATACAAATACATGACCAGAATTAGGGTAAACTATGTCTCTGTATAATTAACCTGGTAGCCCAGAAATATCTAGTTTCGTTCCAAAACTTCGTAAAGTAACTAAACTTCTAATAGCATGACAGTTTTTGCTCTGTTCTTGTCACACGGTACTTCCAAGTTGTCACATTGGTTTTGACAAAATCTTGCACCAAAAGCTTCGATTCCTACATTTTCGAACGACATTTCGCCGACCCCAAATAAATTTGGGAAAAGGCCAAGAAGATGATGATGATATGTTAAAAGTGGGGGTATCCCCACTATTAACATATCCATACACATATTATGATTTTAGCTTCAATTAAATATTGTAAGAAGTTAGCATGGTTAATGCCTGAATAATATATTTTCATAAGAAACGATGTTAAAAAATGTGCGACAACTTATAAGTGTGTATGTATATGAATGCGTCGAAAACGATTCTTGATTCAGCTTTATAGTAATAATAATAATAACTTCAGACATCTTGAGACTTATATATGACTAAATACATACATATTGCGTATGTAACGCAATACCCTCAATCGTTATTTTGTCTATAGCACATTCAGAGTAGAAAAAATCCACCCCTAAGAGCCTAAAGGAGTTAACAAAAATGAATTTTCTATTTGCACGTATTATTTTCCCAATTTTCAAATTAAGAAGTCATATCTTCCTCTACCATAAGCATGTTGTTAATAAGTATCTATTGATTCTGTTATCACTACAAGGATTTCTTATCACCTGTGCATACGTGATCCGATGAGTTTTATTTAGTTATAATTATGTTTAGAACAAGTGTTGTGTTTAACGGGTAGGTGTTCTTTATCACGTATGCTTAAGCGATTTCCTTGACTATGACATAAGCCGTGGTTTTCATTAATTTTCAACGGCTATCTTGTGGTTAAAACATCTAAAATTACCTCCTATTCCTATTAAAGTTTCTTTTTACCGTTTTAATTACGGATGGATTAATTAATATTACTATACGTATCTACGTACGGTTTTTTCTCTTTATCGTTTACCTTCAATAGGACCAGCTATTTTTTCTTTATTCCACAGATCTGGGGATTCTAGGGCCCAATTTAATTGATTAATTGTATGAGCATTTTAAAATTTTAATGACATTTAAGGGATCTTTCATAACGATTAAAAATCATATTAATACGTGCGATCGGTAGTAATACATTTTCTAGGAGCCAAGAATAAATTAATTTAAAGATCTGAATTGTTCATAATTAAGACTTATAATGACTAGGTACACCATTCATAGAGAAATGTCTGTCCTAGTATGATTTGCCATTTTAATTTACATTTGATTTTAATATGGTATTTTGACGAGATATGACGAGAGGAGGATATCTTTGAGTGCAATCGTAAAGTCCTAGGTTTGATTCACACGTAGGGCGACTAATACTAACCCGCCCGCATGACCCGCTTCATGGAAAGCCATCAACATACACCAGGGGCTTTACGCGCGATGTTGAAGTTGCAAATTTGTTTGAATGCCTTTTCTGAAGAACGCTACACGAGTTAGTCACCCAAAAAGGTAGGCTATTCCAGGAGTTGAGCGATAATTATAAATTTATCATAAAGTCAAGTGGAGCCGCACGGCAATCTATTTTTTAAGAACCATCTTCTCCTACAAAAAATCACAATATAATGGTTGTTTTATCAGGTTGTGAAACAATGTATCTTGTAGATACACTGTGAGATAAGTAATTGTTAGATAAAGTTCCAACCTCATCTCATTGAGACATTTGTCGACCATTATCTGGTAATGTCTGTATCTAGAGTGGCTGATAGCGATGTGCTCTTCAGAAAATTATGTAATGATTTATCGACTGAAATGATTGCAAGTTTGGGTTGTTTCGACATTTGAAATGATATCGGATTTATAGAGTAATATTTTATGTAATTAGAGGTTAATTACAATATTTTTCTGTTTTAAAGGGCAAAGCGTTTATACTGACTGTTCTTTATTGTCTTGTATAGCGTACCTATCTCCACATTGCTCTAATATACTGGTAGGACGGCTGCAAATACGGTTTCAATCTGTTGAGTCCTATGATGACAATATTTTTTGTGAGTTGTTCATCATTTGCTGTTCGATTTCTATAAAGATTTGGATGCCATAGATAATCAAGCAGCTTACTTGATATCGAGTGATTCTCATAACCCATAAACGCTTCCCATAATAGGGTATACAGCAAGATGACATCTAAATATGGACAGTGTTAATTTTACTACGTTTTATTTCACTCTAATCGATAAATATATCGACTATCTCTTTTTGTTTTAGGGTTGTTGAGCCCTACGCATTAAAACTTTTCACTTTAAATAGTTTCAATTGTATGCACCTAGCTTTACGACGATCAAGTGTTTATCAGAACATCTAGCGGTAATCATTGCGTCACTGCTCTCAACAAGTTGAGATGCTAAGGATTTGTCACCTATAGATAACCATACATGTTATATAGTAGTTGTTATTGGCATTGATTTAGATTTAACGCGACAGGAATAGCAGTAATAAGAAATATATGTAGGTAGTATATCAAATCTAAAAGAGTCACAGCATTTTTTTTATGTTTATAAGCAAAGGTGACCGTTTTTTGTTGGCAAGGGGGCGTGTGCTTGATTGCTTACTTAATTTATATATATATATATATATATATAAAAATGAATCCCTATTTTCCTTGGTCACGGCATCACGCCTGAACGGCTGGACCGATTTCGCTAATTCTTTTTTTTTTTGTGATTGTTATTGTCAGGAGAAGGTTCTTATGAAAGAAAAAAAATTAAGAAAGCTGCGCGGAAAATTAGAAAATTTAAGAAAACTTAACGACCATAATAACTTTTCTAATGTAACCTTAGCGCTTTTGACATAATTGTCAGTAGTTTGACAGTTGGCGCGATTGACAGAATGCGCGCTGCAAATTATACCAATTTGAATTCAATATTCATGATTAAGACAGGACGTCTGTCGGGTCTTAAAAAAAGTACATTGATTACATACCTACATATTTAAAGGTAATCATATTTCTTTTATTTAAATCTCAAAAGAAGATTAGGTACCACTTCAAGAGACTGCAATGGCTTTGTTTTAAGTACCTAGGTACTTCAAAGGTTCAGAAAATTTCTTAAAAAGTAGATAAGTACGGATATTATATAAATGCTGCCTAATATCATTATTTATTTATACACATACTTACGTCTGTATAGTGTGTAGGCAGAGCTCAGGACCACATTTTGACAGGTATATTTATATACCTATATTTTAAGCTTCCAAGTATTAGGTTTTCCAAAATTAGAATATAGATGTTGTCTTAAAAGTCTGAGTCGAACTTAAAAATGCTGATATATCACTATTGTGTAATCCTACTAATATAATATTATAAACGTGGAAGTTTGTATGTATGGATAGATGGATGGTTGTTACTCTTTCACGCAAAAACCATTGAACCGATTGCGATGAAACTTGGTATGTAGATAGCTGGAGACCTGGATTAACATATAGGCTACTTTTTACTAATATTCGAACTTACATTTTAAACTTCTCTAAATATCTATCTATACTACTTGCATCTAGTTAGACAAGATAGGAAGCATAAGAAGTTATCTGTATTTCAATAAGTTCTAGACACCAGACTAGCACGATTGAGGAGGACAATGTCTTCACCGTTGCAAAATGTATGATGCTGATGAGCGAGTCAGCTCCATACATTTCTTGGAACTCATTAGAATTGGGGGAACTTTACAAGCTGGGGATTTTACAGGCACGCATTAGATTAGTTGACGCATGCAGCGATCAAAATCTAAGATTAATAGATAGATGTTACTATCTCTAAACGTTCTCATAAGATTAGCTTTCTTACAAGATTTCTAATTATTTAAAAATGCGTCGTCAACATTAGTTTTTTATTATATAATAAGAAATAGATTATATCCCAATTTGCAAATCATACAAAGGTGATTATGATGATGATGGATGATCATACTAAGTTCAATGTCTATGAAAATAGTTTTCCAGAAGACCAAGTACCTAAATACCTACCTTAAGATACAAATTTTCCTAAAAAAAGCTATGATATGTTCCTTTTTTAACTTAAAAATTTTAGAATATATTTAGATTAATGGAAAGATAATTATTTATCTATGTAATGTCATGCACTTCGGACGAGCCATTAGTAAATAGCGTGATCGCATACAATTACAGCACCTGAAAACATTAGCTAAACAAATGTATTGTTTTAAATTTATCTTTTTAAAAAAGTTTTCCGTCGCCTATTAACCCAGCTTTATGATAAAATCTGTTTGCAGAACAATGCTTTACAACAAATATTAAATTTAGGTAATTCGTTATTTTTAATTGCCAGTTTAAAAGATTTACTTAAAAAAACCCTTGAAATCTCTTTCTTACCTATCTACATTATATATTACACATATAAATAACACTCTTTCTTATTAGAACATTACTTACTAGGATTTCTTTGAATTTAACAAATGGGGCACATAAATGCACAGATTAAATAGCATTCGCTTACCAATACGGCACTAGGTACCTACCTATTCACAAATTTATTTGAAAAAATAAATTTAATAAGCAAACAAAAGTACGACTAACGATAGGCAAGGTTTAGAAATGTAAATTACTGGTTAAATATTAAGTGATGAAATAAGAACGATTACCATTTAATTACAAGTTAGAGGAATCCAGTCACTGGCCGGGGCGGCCGACGGCGAAAGTGATGATTTCTTACAATCATCTTTTGTTTGTGACTGCACCCACACTAATGTATTCCATTTGCATATTTTGTAGGTATTATTAAATGAATTTACAAATTAAATGCGGAATAAGAATTTTGGTAACTCTAAATGTGTAGCATGAAACAGAGGACAGATAACAAAGGTATTTTTTTAATATGAATCTTTCATCATGAATCAATTGTTATTGATTATTTTCTTTTACGTCATCCAAGAACTTTTTCTGATAACAGACAATTAAGATCATCTTATCAACGTTCGATGATGCATGTTAGGTACATATTAATCACTCCACACTGGAAATTACTATTAATTTTGTACGATTTGACACATCTCACATCTTATTTAATTATGACTTATTAGATATTAAAAAAAAACATAAAATGTGAAACGGAATTATTTTTCGCGCACTATTGATTGTTTTTCGATACAACTTAACGGTTTTCATCATAGTGAACATAATAAAAAAAAATATGAAGCATTGTTTTACAAAATTATTGTTATTGAAGTGTGCGCGTCACGTTCAAGGATTTAAGGGTCAAGAGACGACAAAACATTCGACTGTCGCGTATCGCACTGAGCCCACTCGATATTAATTGCTAGAGGTACCTAAAACACAGGGCGACGCCCGCCGTCACAAACGATAATTTGCATCGTAATCTAATCGAAATTACTTACCCAATGATGGATAATTTTTGCGATATCAGCAGAAGCCCGAAATATTAAGTAGAGAAAATAGTCCAAACAACACTCGAACCAGCGTCCAGTCTTTCACTAAACACCTTAATTTAATTTTTGAGCACAGATTTGCAGTCTTCAATTATTTTCTATTTATAAACACTTGTAAAATTTGTAAGGCACTATAATTTAGTAATTCGCGCGCAGAACGTGTATTGCATCTCGCGCGGGAACGACAACCTCGCACGACGAGATGTCGTCTCCTTGTGTGATCGTGATGAGAGTACGCACTGTCGCTCTGCTCTCGGGGGAGCAGAAGATGGCCGCCGATTGGTCGAGAGCGTCGGTCGGGTGAGCGGGGAGAAGGAGAGAGCGCATCTCGCGCGGGCTGCGAATGAGTGAGACAGGTAGCGCCGGTCGTTTCGTCGTGTGAGCGAGATTGTCCACGCGAGTTCAGGTGGATGGATCACCGTCGAGAGCTCGCAATGATAATAAAAGTTGGAGATGCCACAGTTTTTCATCACTATCAATTTATTGGGCTTTATCTCTGTGATTAAAACAATGATGGCGGATATCATTTACATTTTGTAATACTTTAAACATATTTATTTATATCTCAAAATCTATAAATTATATTTAAGGATTTAAATTACCTTAGGGGTTAATGATATGTAATAAATACGAAAGTAACATCGAGCTTTAATTTGTTATGTTGTTTTTACTTCTCATATTATACGACCGTTCGAGTACCTGTTGACATATTTTTAACGATTGTTCGTGATCGTTTGCTACTAAAAATTTACTGACATCAATTATCGGCTTATTTCCCAGTTGGTAATGTACCTACTTAAGAGATAGGAAAGTAATTATTATTACTTAGGTATATGTAGCTTAGTATTTAGCAAATTAGAATCTTTTTTTGTAATCTGTTATTTTATAATAAAGTGATCACGTTTTAGTATGATAATTGATATTCAGGTACAAAAACATGAAAAAGGTGTAAGATAAAAGAGATTATAAGATTATTGGTATAAATATTCAAAAAGGTACGTAGGTACATAGTTACGAAACATTAATATGTATTTATTTTCATACCTTGTAAGTAGATAGGCTGCACTTTTATTTCTACAAAACGATTTATAATTATGTTTTTAATCTTATTACCTACTTATATTTATTTATACATACTTACACCTGACACATGTAAAGGTTGTAACACGAAACTAATCTTTAGTTATAAAATACCTAACAGTCCGTACTTCTTGCGTGTTGTATACTTGCGTATTTATATTGATTATATTATATTTAAGAGTATTAGTTATTGTATATATAATATTAGTTAAGAGTTACATACTTATTTGATATAACGTATGTACTACAGGAAAACTAGACTAGTTTTGAAATCAAAAGGAGTATTTTATAAAAGAGGTCGCAAATTTCTGAAGAGCCTTTATTTTGAAGATCTGAAAATAGTGTAAACGAAAATTATCGTATAACCATTTAGTCATTGTTTGTTTAGTCATTAAGTTCTGCCGAGGTTGTATAATAGAATTAACGAGAGATTATATGAAGAGACTAACGGATAGAAGCCATTCAATTATTCAATATGGTAGGTAGGCATGTATTTATATATTTTTTTTATAAAAAAATGCATTATATTTACTTTTCTGGAATGTACGAGAAGTATTCTACCTACTGACCATTCTATAATTCAAACACCAGTGACCGTAAGTTTTTTTAAATCTTTGTTCGAAATAGCTGGTTGTTAGGATCTTTTCTTAGTATTTCAAACAGTTCAAAAGGTTAAAAAACTAAACGAAGAAATATATTAGGTTTATTATTTAAAAAATACAAACAGTTTTAGTTGAAAGGACATAAAATCTTCAATAAAATGTATTTGTATCGGTTCTCATTCCTTATCGTTGAAGTAAATATTGGTCTTAGAATATTTAATTAGCACTTGTGCTACATTTAAATGTAATGTAAAGTTTACTAACGTATCTCAAATCGGTCCTGTTGGAATAATTTAACCAAAAGTCTTGAAAATGAGAAAGGAATGTTTGTATTATTTAAATCAATTTGAAAAACGTCAAAGGTCGTGGCGCCTAATGTCAAAAGTTCAAAACCATAAACTCATTTTCATATTTAGAATTAGTTCCTCTAATTAAAATTATTTACTCTATGATTGTTTTATTATTTAAGATAAGAACTCTTTGTTTTGGTTGTTTGGATTGAGAACTATGACAAATATAACAATATTATACAAAATATTGTATAAAAATTAATTACCTGGCAGGGGTGGAATAAACCCTACAGACAAAGTGGGTCATTAACTCATTACTACTACGTAACTAAACACGGAAGAACGGGTATTTAAATAGTACTTTGAGTACCTATCTTTAAGTTAAAAAATATTAAGGTAATCTACGCTTCGGAGCAGAGGACACAGAGGGGTGGGCGTCTTCAAAATATTGATTATGCGATAACAATATTTCCGCATCTCTTCTGACTTCATTATTCATATTTTATATCTTTGTGACTATATTACTAGTCACAAAATCATTGATAGGTATCTCAGATTTCTTTACGATACCAATTTTCCAATACGAGACAATCTTTTGTAAATTTTAAATCTAGATAGGTAGATATTCTTATAAGCATTTTATAAATACGCATCGTTTGAAAAGTGTGTTAATACGAGGTCAAAAAATATACCAACGGATCATTGTTTGTCTATTACATTAACGATTGACGTAAGACAGCTGTTTCATCTTATATTTGCTCTCGATAAACTTACCACGAACATAATGTTATCTACCTAGCATCAGCAGGCTTAGACAAGTGTCAAGCGTTTCTGAACGTTTCCATTTCTAAAAACGTTGACGCCCTATACAAAACAATAATAAATTGGTATAGAAATATACCTTCTATGATTAATGGAAGTTAATTCTATTCGATCTTTTTTAAAAAGCAGAAAAATAAAAAATAAAAATAATGTAATTGTCAATCCCATACATTTACTTTTTTATTCAACTTGCGTTATAGAAAATAAAAAGCCACATGTCTAAGCCTGCAGGCTACATTCGGTGTCGACCAGGGCTGAGATTTAATATTGTCTTTGAAAAACGACAAAGAAATACACAATAGACAGCAATAACTTTACGTTGCTCTCAGATCTAGTGAAAACAAACACTTTAACGCAGGTAATACTGAGGTACTTCTATTTGTTTTTCACAGATGCTACATATACAAAAGGTACGAGTATATGTACTTCTATTTACGTAGGTACGTAAATAGAAGTACATATACTCGTACCTTATTTACATTTATTATAATAAATACTTATTTATAAGTAGTATTATTGTCACTTTCTGTTCAGAATTAGTTTGCATGTTGTGGACAACAGCTGTAAAATAATAAGTATTTTTCCTATTTTTCATACTTGTTTACAAAGTTACGTAAGATCTTAATAGACAGTAGGACTACATAAGTGGTACATACTTTTGACATCAAAAGGTGATTCAACCGTGTTCACAAAAAAAAACGATAAAATACACACCAACAATACAAAAATCGTTTATTTATCAAACGGTCTCGGTCCCTCCGAGAGGCGACCTCTGGTATCGGTCAGCGGTACTGTGTAAACATGTATCCCTCCATCTGTCAACACGTTTCTAACGTCTCTGTGCTAACCGTTTTTTTTTATTTTGAATATAAAAAGTTAAACATTATTTTTTTGGAAATATTTTGATAGTTTTAAAAATAGAATTGACTAAAATATACAGAAATAAATGAATCTGAATCTGAATCTGAATATCCGTTGTTATGGAGAAGGTAAAAGCCTAGGTCTGTTTTCGGCTTATAAAGCTGAGCACTGGATATACTTTTTGGTACCTATCATAAAGGCGACAGTTTGTGAGGATGGATGGATGTTTGTAACTCTTTCACGCAAAAACGGCTGATCGGATCTGGATGAAATTTGGCACAAAGATAGTTTATTGTCTGGAATAGCACATAGGCTACTTCTTATCCTGAAAAAATGTACGGTTCCCGTGATAGATAGATTTCACTAAAATTTCCACGCGAACGGGTAACAGCAAAAGTAATTTTTCCATACCAGATGAGCCCTACGGTTTCAACTGCGTTAAGCGATGGTAAATGGTTATTGATACCTATAAACATTTGCAAAAATGGTGGTATCACTCTTGTGTTGAAGAATATGGGGCTATGAAGTTTCAGGGGCCTTACCCCACTATTTGCAATATACGGATAAGAGAACGTACCCATACCTACTACGTGACTCATTTTTTACAATTTTTATTCCCCTCTCTCCTCGGTAACCACCCGTAGTATATGCCAAGACCCGCCCCTCCCCCTCTAGATTTCACGTAGTAATTTATAAATATGGTTTTAAATCATTTTTTGCCGACAGAAAGTTAGAAAGCGCTAAACGCTGCGCGCCATATTGGAATATAGCTCGAAAAAGCACGAGATTTCCCTAGAGGATATTGACTACGTGACGAAAACCAAAGCTCCCTCCCCGCCCCTGTGATAAAGCGTGGTATTTTCAAGACCCCCCTCCCCCCTTAGAACGGGTCACGTAGTATCACGTTCCCTAATAGTAGGTAGCGTCATTGTGCTAGTTAACTGCGATCAACTAGAGAAATGTGTTGTGCCCCATCTCCTACAAAACCTTGGTTGACGTTTACGGTTCTACACCACTCCTAAAGGTTATAGCGTAATCTTATTACACACTTTATACTTGTAATCTTTCATTTACAAAAGACTTTCGTCAATAAACGAACTAACTCAAATCAGCAAAAGTTTATCTCCTCATCATTCATTAAAAAAAACGGCTGGTAGATCCTTAGATTAGTGCGTAAGGGTCCAACAGATATAATTTTCAGCTTTATAGTATATCAAAGCGATGGCGAAATAGACCGGACTGTACAGTATCAAGTCACAGGGTGAAGTAGCAGCAGGTAACAGGAATAATTTGTGGTCCGAAGTTTCCTGTTAAATTAAAAGGCAGGATCTTCAAGACGATCATCAGACCTGCCATCCTGTATGGATCTAAAAACTGGCCCACAAAGAGAACGGATGAGAGACCTTCACGTAGCTGAAATGCGAATGTTAAGATGGATGTGTGGTGTGACTAGGATGGACAAGGTAAGAAATGAATATATTACAGAGAGCCTGAAAGTAGCACCAAGAAAAGTTGAGGAGTTATAGGTTATCGTGGTACGGACAAGTGATGTGGTGAAGAGAGTTTTATGTATGGAAGTTTCAGGATAAAGTTGGTTGGTTGGAAGTTTCAGAACAGAAGAGGACGACTAAAGAAAAGATGGATGGACCGTGTAGCCCACTATTCTGTGTGTACCTTCGTCAACATTCTGAACTTACCTACCTACACATTGCATTTCATGCCTCGGCCTATAAGGTATATAAAATGACATCATTAAAAAAAACAATCAGAACTTTATGAACAAAGTAATCCTATCTTGCCATGACATTAATCGATATCTTGAGAACGATAATATAGGTGTTTTAAAATAATCGTTTGTTTTAACGCTCAAGGTCGGTTAGGCATGATATTGAAGATTATCATTCATAGGAAAAGACTTTGAAGTATGTTAGCAATACTTAAGTAATAGGTACAATGTGATATAATAAATAAACAAAATAGGTGATACATATCGCACACCTAGATCTAAAGGGAGCTAACTCAAAAAAACACTTTTTTCAGAAAAGGCGAAAAACTAACTGTGCATTGCGGGAGTTTTGGAGTTTTATATATATTTTTTTGATGGTAAGCGACTACCGCCGACCATGGGCACCTGCAACTCAAGAGTCACAAGTGCGTTGCCGGCCTTTAAGGTGGGAGTATTGGAAGGGGAGGAAGCGGGGAAGAGGGAGAGTGCGGGTAAGGGGTGAAGAGAAGAAGAGGGGGAGAGGGAAGGGTTAGGGCCTCCGGTAACCTCAGTCACTCGGCGAAAAGCAATGCATTGCTTCACTGCCGGTTTTCTGTGAGGCCGTGGTATTACTCCGGTCGAGCCGGCCCATACGTGCCGAAGCATGGCTCTCCCACAGTTAGATATATGCAGCTAGAAGAAAGATATTGTAGGAATCTTGTGTTTTAATCATGTTTTGGGGATGAAAATTTGATTTCTTGTAGTTATTTAACTATTGCTTAACAATGTATTGTATATTTGATTAGTGTTTGAGTTGAGCCCGTGTTGGTGAATTTAGCGTCTACCGTCGAGTAGTGGTAATATTTTTAAATTTGGTTTATTGGTCGGTACTTTTTAAATCTAGGGGTGCTATATGTGATTTCTATATTCATTTAATGTTCTACAAAATATAATAATAAAGAGTTAATTGCTAAGAGCCTCGACCAACACCTTCAGAGGCTCACGTTAGGCAGTCTGCCTCGATACGGCACGCATAGTGAGGAGGTCTCTATCTCTGGAACCCTAACCATCGGTAGCTTGGTCCCTGTACCCGATACCGGTGGGACACTATTTTTTATATTTTTAAATATATAAATTTTTTTAATCTGAATATATTTAAAAATGTAATTTATAAGTATATTTAAGTGAATAAAGAGAATAAGATGTTAGAAAAGCGTAATGTTTCAATAAAACCATTCACCCTATTTGGAAAAATCTCAAGTGTTACCATACATATTATCTTTTACTAAATATCTAGATAATTAAGTTATAATCTTAATTCATGCACAAGGTGAATTAATTAATTGATTCTGGCTACAGACTATGTAGGAAATTACCACGTTTCGTAATCATATTGATAAGTAATATTTAAGGTGTTGCAAACAAAATCAACTGTAGATTTTTTGTCTCACTCAGCGCGACGCCTTTTAACTAGCTAGGTACTGATTTCCGTCAAAAAACCAACATCTTATTTGTCAATATGTATTTTACTCTTCCTACACACAAATAAAAAAAAGTTTCAGCTAGTTTAATTGGTAAAGCTAAATGGTAAGTCATAAAAAAAAACTAGTATTTTGTTTCATCATGATTTTTTTTTTTTAACAAGACAACTCCCGCATTAGGAATTACTCCTGTGTCGCGGGGGACTTTACAAACATAGAAACAACGGACACAAAGAACACCCAGGCTCAGGTGGGAATCGAACCCACGACCTATAAGCATAGCGGTCAGGGTCACTAACCACTAGACCAACAGGCCAGTCAACCAAAAACAAGTTTACCATGGAGGTTGCAGTATTAGATGGTTATTTGTCGTTTCGTAACCGGTCACATTAATCTCTCTATAGTTAAATATCTCTAAATAAATTACACACTTTTGTTTTGGCCATATTATAATTTGAATTTAATTGATCAATGACTTTCTTAACACCAAAAAAAATTATCAAAATTAGAAAACCAGTTACTCATTATAGAGTGATACTTTATCATCCGTCATTTGAAAAGTCTTTTAATTTCTCTCCAATTAATCAGGCCATACACAACACAATCCTGTTATTCTGTTTTATCTTATCTAAACCTACACATTTACGCAGATACGTACTTATAAGTCTAACTATCGATCAGTTTTCAACACTTTAAAGCATCTGTAGGAAACAATAATTATCAGATAACACAGATAATATATGAAATAAACAATATTATGTACGTGGATAGAACAAATTATGTTACTGGCGTACCAGCTTCCTTCCTAGGGTATCCCGGGTCCCCTGCCATAGACCCACTTGTGACGGAACACCGTGTGGTTTTAGTCGGTTCGAATCTGACATACCACTTCACCCTCGGTGAGGTGATGACCCGTGGAGGTTTCCACAGGATAAAAAAAAAACGCGTCTGTTCAAAAGGATACATATCTCATATAAGGATATCATATTTAAGGATACAGTCAAAAAATGGCTGAAGAGTTAAAAAAGGATATGACTTCATAACACTTCTTATTAACAGAACATCTAAAATATGTCATTATGTATTTATACGGAATTAACGCGATCACGAAATAGGTATTTAATCAAAATTAATCGTGGGAGAGCCATCCTTCGGCACGTATGGGCTAGCTCGACCGGAATGATACCACGGCCTCACAGAAAACCGGCAGTGAAGCAATGATAAATAGGATTTAGCTTTAGGATATTTCCTATCATCTTTGTCTTTGCGCCTGCGTACTACGAAGCATTCAGAAAACGCGTCATAGTCAACGTGGTATATCATTCACGTGTATAATTTTTGCGCATTTGCGTATTAAAATTCATTGGTTAATTAAGTCATGTTAATTATTTAACACATCTGTGTTAAAAATATCTAAAATTAAACTTTTTAACATTGGTAAATTATTTGTGTTGATTTTACCTTTTTCTCATTCTCTCGTAGGCTACTTTTCTGAAGTTTCAGTTCTGCCGTGTTTGCATTGCACACACACACTTGTATTTTTTTTTTGCCTGTAGAAACCCCCTCGGGCCGTCACCCCACTGGGGTTTTCGTTGGGGCGGTGTATCGGAATGGAACCGACTAAAACCACATGGTGTGTCATACTTCGCCTTAAATAGAACGGATCCGGGAACAGCTTTTATTAAGACATCCGGACCAGCTTCCTCTACTGTCATTAAAACATTCATACAAGCCCGTCGTTTTCGGGTAATTCTGACTTGACATTTTTCAAACCATCAATAATATCAGGATGTTCTGCGTGGTCGAGCCTTAAGCAGCTTTGAATTGACCTACGTGATAGAGAGTGTGGTTGGTTGAGGTTGAAGCGTATACATATATGTTTGATGATCGTCACAATATTTTATCAAAAACAGCTCGAACGCTGATTAGTGAAACGTCACTTCGAAAGTAGGAATAGTTTCGATTAGACACTCGTACCTATATATTTAGACGCGTCACATTAGATTTACCTAGGCCAAACAGCTCTACTTTTGCAATCAAATATTTTATCCTCCTCCGCGCCTTTTCCCAACTAACTACGCTACGGCCGAACTTCGATAATTTTACGTGAAGCGACTGCTATCAGACCTCCAGAGCCCAAGTACTAGGCGATATCGAAGTTCTGTAGTTAGACCAGGTTGTCGGACTTTTTTATTGCTCCAACTACCCGTAACGAATGTGACAGATGTTTGTATGGCACCCGGGACCGACGGTTTAACGTGCTCTCCGAGGCACGGAGGGGTCTCAATGTCTTAAGAATGGTCGCCCATTCTGGACTGACCTGGATAGTGTTACTTAACTTTGTAATACAAAGTATGTAATACAAGTACACCTACTCGTGGTAACACTTAGCCACGAGCTCCTTTATATTATACTAAAATATAATTATGTTTTGGTGTACCTAATATAAAATATCCTAAGTGAAACATTGGTGTCAATTCTGTTGTATTACTCTCTTGACTATAATTGACTAAATTTTCTTCATGCAAAATGTAAACCTTATACACTTTGAAACAAGGTCTTATTTCAAATTTAAACAAGTAGGTAACATATGTCGTTATCGAAATAAGCAATTTATTTGTCGACTAAAGTCTGACACGCTTAAATAAACTTTAATACCACGTAGCGAGAGCCGCTATCCGTTGAATGCCATCTCTTTTGCTCTGTGTTTTTAGTAAGCGTCTTCGTAGGTGTCGATTAAAATAACGTCATCTTAGTTCGTTTTGAACAAGTTTGTATACGGCAATTATACGGCATTTGAATAAATAGGGACTCTCGGTGCGTTAAAATAAAGTTGAGTATATGTTGACAGGTTTTAGTGAAATTTAGTGACGCTGAGAAATAGATGCCAGTAACAAATAGACCTTGTTACGAAGAAGACAAGGTTGATTTCATATGAAGAAATTAAGTCAGGTTTTAGTTTAGTCGAGTGTACAATAGAATCGGGACCATTGGCGATTTTACAAAAATACACTTGTTTAAAATAATAACTGGTTTTTGTAGGGTAAAAAGGGTTCTGTAAAGCTCCATTCAAATATATGTTCATCACCATCCACTGCTGGACGAAGGTCTCCATGGGCGTAGCAAGGGGTGGCAAAGGGGGGCACTGCCCACCATAGAAAACTCGTTGCCCCCCCTAGAAGAATCTTGTGTATAATTAAAAGCACAATACCTTTATACAATCCAGTCGCTTTCTTAACATTTAAACAACTTAAATATACAACGAGGTATTAAACATAAGCACTCCACCTCTATAACCCAGTTTTCTGTTTTTATAGTTTACTAGCAGCGCCATGCGGTTTCACCCGCGTAAGTCCCGATCCCGTGGCAATATCGGGATAAAAAGTAGCCTATGTGTTAATCCAGGCCTCCAGCTATCTACATACCAAGTTTCATCACAATCGGTTCAGTGGTTTTTGCGTGAAAGAGTAACAAACATGCATCCATCCATCCATCCGTCCATCCAAACTTTCACATTTATAATATTAGTGGGATTAATAACTAGGAACCCGCCCCGGCTTCGCACGGGTACAAATTATATACCTTATTATATTATTAGTGAAAATCGCATGAAAATCCGTTTAGTAGTTTTTCAGTTTATTGCGAACAGACAGACAGACAGACGCGGCGGGGGACTTTATTTCATAATATGTAGTGAGAATGATAATGTTTTACTAACTTTTAAACTGTCGCGTTCCATGATATAATTATGTATTCACACGGGAATTAACGCGATCACGAAAAGGTATTACATAACTCTGAAGCCAGCCTGTGACCACGGCCAGTGCAACCTGGTCGAAACGTCAGGTAATTCAGAGGTATGTAATACCTTTTCGTGATCGCGTTAATTCCCGTGTGAATACAAAATTATAATAATAATGTTTATTTGTCTCAAGCGGTTTTTACAATAAATTTTTATAAGCCTTACTGTGTTTAATTTTTTACAATTTGTACTGACACTGGTTCCCAAACAAGGCCAAAACCTGTATTTTGGGAAACAGTTTCAGTAGTTTTTTTAAACCCTTGGATTACTACTTCGCTCAGATTGTTTATTTTTAATTCGATGAATGTAAGGAGTGCTCCGAGGAGTTGTTCGGATTTATACCGGCCGCAACTTTCCACATCGTTCAATGCGACAAAACTTTCATCCTCATCACCTGGATAATTAGCAATCCACCACTGTGCGGTTCTTCAGAAATTTTTTACCTCGCACAACCAATCTTTGGAACAAATTGTCGCCTGCGGTATTTCTGGACCGATACGACCTTCAAACCTTCAAAAAAAGAGTGTACTCCATCTTAAAGGCCGGTAACGCACTTGTGATTCTTGAGTTGCAGGTGTCAACCTTTTTTTGGGCGACGGTAGTCACTTACCATCAGGTGACTCGTCTGCTCGTTTGCCACCTAAGATATATATAAAAAAAAGATATGTCGTAGAATCAAAGTGTGGCGGTACATGAACCTTTAATTTATTTTGTAAGATACTGCGTATCTCTCAGACAATAGATATTTACAGCACCGAAAAAAATTAAGTTGATTCTTATCGCAGATATACTAAATCAACAAAATTATCATTGACTCATTATTTTGGTACAAATACATCAATTTTTGCGCAATATTAAATGTATTTTACATATTATCTACCTGTCTACAAGCATGATCGAATATGAATATTCTTTCAGATTTCAGTTCTGATTTGATTAGGTACTATTGGTACTTTATATAATATTTCACGGGGTAGCGTGAATTTATTTATAAGAGTAATTAAGTATTCTTAATTGTACACTAAAAAAATACAGAAACACAAAAAAAAACTGGACAAGTGCGAGTCTAACTCGCACACCAAGGGTTCCGTGAGCAAACTAACTTGTATGTAGATAGTACGTCCATCTTGGGAATCAATTCTCGAAGATTTTTGCTCGTCTTTTCCGAATGACAAACTTAACTTTGCTGTTGCGATGTACGACAAAGTCAACTTTACAACCGTAAAATATAAGTTTGTAATCACAAAAACTATTTTTTTATGTGATATAACAACAAATTAACAATTTTCAGATTCTATTATCACTTGTGCTGTAAGACCTTGCTTCTTACCAAATTTCATGATTCTAGTTCAATGGGAAGTATCCTATTGGTTTTGATTTACCTGCGAAATGTTCAAATTTGGTCAAATCTGAAGCTTAAGCGGCTATATCTTTTGATTGCGTTGACTTAGAAGCTTGATTTTTTACAGCTTCAAGGGACTGCAGACTTATATATAACTAGATGCGTCCACGGGCCTCTGAGCAAAAGAGTCTTGACAGACAGACAGACAGACGGAAAACAAAGTGATCCTATAAGGGTTCCTTTTTCCTTTTGAGGAACGGAACCCTAAAAACACAATATCTTCCAAGCAAACTTGGGATGGACAGACGTGTAGTGATTTACGTGGATAGTTCTGGAGCTTTACAGGAGACTAACTGACCCGCGCAACTTCATCTGCGTTTGTAAATTTTTCCCGTTTTTGCAACATTTTTAATTGATGGTCCGCTCCTATTGGTTATAGCGTGATGTTATATAGCCTATAGCCTTCCTCGATAAATGGGCTATCCGACACTAAAAGAATTTTCTAAATCGGATCAGTAGTACCGGAGATTACCCGAACCTCCAAACTCACAAACTTTACCTTATAATATTAGTTTAGATGTAGGTAAGAAAAAAGTTTGGCTGGAAACCTCTCACTATTCCTAACAGTTGTTTTGTTCATATATATTTATGTGAGGGTTTGCCGGGAAGCGAGAGGCAGAGTTGGCGAGCGCAATTTCATATTTGTTTTCAAATGTTTGAAACGGTGTTCTTGTGTAGAACAGTTCAGAATTATTTAAAAATATGTCTAAATATAATGCAAAATTATGATCGTCTGCAGGAATTGTTGTTATAAGATCTACTTAGCTGGATATAGAATTCGAGTTCTGCGATTTTTTTGCTAAAATAATCAGTACAAAGATCTTTACTTCCTAATTCAAGTTCCTCAGATAGCTTCGTTCGTACAGTGAAAATAAAAAAAAATAAAATAAAACAAAATTAGAATACTCTAAAACATTCCATGGGTTCGGAAAAATGGCCAGTGTTCAGCAGAGGCCGTACCATGGCAGACATGACGATGAACATATATTTATACATAAATAAATTTAGTATTCAATATAATAATGTTTAATTCTTTGAATATCTTGTTTCCTGACTTCTGTAAGGTTATATATTATTAATGCATTCTCTGTCTGTTCTCGAACCTTGGATAATATTTATATTTGTGGGATTGTATGACAAAATCAAATTCATTTATGGTATATATTTTAAATTTCCAAAAAGTTCCTTGGGGTTTGGATATCACTTGGCGGTAAAACATCATAATAATAAATTATGTGTACATTGGTAATAATATAGTTTGTGTACAATATTAAAGTAACAAGGTAAAGTTAAAATATTAGTTATGTACATCGGGGCTCAGATTTATAAGAAGCAACGTGTTTCTACAGTTGTGTATATTTAGAATTAATGTTTTTATTGCTCTGTCTTAATTTTAAGAATTGTGAAACAAACTACACACCGAACGATACACCTAGTTTGTGTTTCAAAATCCTTAAAACGATTTTGAAACTCGAACTAGATGTATATTTTTGACAGATGATTTTGAAAAATTTTAGAGATTGCAAACAAGGTTATTGTAGATATTATATCTCATAATTATATTGTTATCTGTTAGTGGCGATGAGAGATAAGAGTTGGAACCAAAGTCAAACTAACGCAAATTATGAAACACTATAGTCTATGAGTTTTGGTGGCGTGCTACGACGTAGCAACCTTTTTTATAACCACTTTATGTCAATGCAGCCTTTATCATTTATTTAACTTTCGTAATATGCTCACTTTAATGTGTTTCTTTTTTGTTTTGCTTAATATTTAGTAAGGTAGATTTCTTGTAAATTCAAAATGCAGTCTTAAAACGTTTGGTTCTACATATATTAAGAAACAATAAAATATAAATCTTTATTAAAATATATTCTCTTTTATGCCAAAGTCGTGAAATTAATCGAGTATGAAGAAAAAACCAAGTAATGTAATTAACGTCATATATTGCCGACCAATTTCAAAGATGCAGTCATTGTCCTCACGCGATATATGTAACTACAACATACCCATAAATTGAACTTCAATCTTTATTGCAATAGGAATAAGGTGTACATTATAAGCCGCTTATGTTTAGATAAATATGTTTGCCTGCCAACACGTTCTCCCGCCAAATCACGGAAACCGAGCAAATTTCATTCACAAACCGACATAGACGTTTACAAACATGGCGTCTTCAACGGAAAAAATAGTTGGACGGGACGTTCGGCGGTCAGTTTACAAAATATAGACTAGGGTGGCTGCGAATCCTCTATTACAATAGATGTTAATCAAAACCATCTTGCGGATAGATATTAGTTAGGTAATATCAACAAACTTCATCCTGATTGTGACATTTTTTATACTTTGGTAGGTACTTTAATTGTTTGAATGTTTGGGAAGAACGGCGACAGATTATTTTAGCGTGATGAAGGATAAGGGTTTTATTAATTTATATACATTTTATTGATTTACTGTTATTCGTCATCTCACACAGGGCAAACTACGCAGAGCCTGTACTATGGTAACCAGGCTGCTGATAAACATACTCATATATCTCTAAATACATTTATATTATAGATGAAATACAACGGAGAAATGCAAGTAAAAGCCGGTATTAATATTTTACTTTTTTAAAGTATTTTTTTTTTTAAAGTATTATTTATCATTGAAAATAGTTATTACCCTTCGTAAATACTCTAGGTAATAGACTTACCTAGAGTGTACTCTAGAGTGTATTCTAATGATGGCTACAGTCGAGGGGAGGCAAAAAACTAGTCCAAGTGTGAGCTGATGCCAGCGGAAGATTGTGTAGCATTACAATCTGTAGTAAGCAAACTATTTTCAGCTTTTTGTGGTGGGTTTCTTCTCTAAACTACTATTAATTAATATGGTGAGAAAAAAAAAATTAAACTCGTCCGTTAACCACTAATGTTATCCGATTATATAGCAAAATTTAAAGAAAAATAGTGATGGGAACTGAAAAATGTAGAAAGATAACCTAGTCAAAACGTAATTTACTTTAATATGGAATCATATCAAGACTTGCCAGCACCTGTGTTTGTCTACGGGAGCGTTTCCCCAACACCCGATAGATATACTTTTATGATGGTCAGTTGCGAGGGTTTAGTTCCCTTAACACTTTGGCAACCGGTATAATAAATGTTTGTATCCTCTCAAGTGTCTGTTTTGCATTTTTTTTAAACCCCTATAATAATTTGGGAAGGTACATGTGTGTATTTTCAAATAACCATTACATGTCCTACATGTTGTCCAACAGAAAGTTAAAATCATATTTTAGGATAGTTATTTAAATCCGACAAAACAGTCAATCAACATAAAAAAAGAATTAGTTTAAAAAAATTGTTAAAATAGGATTGATATTTATTCGGACGCTTCCACACCAGGCCGCGGTCAAACGTATTTTTTTTAAGTATTTATATTTAAATTATTTTTTTCATAACAACTTACATTTTAGGTATACATATTTGAAATTCACTCTTTTGTCATCTTTTTTTTCTCAACCTATCATTTTGAAATCGAAATTTAATATCTATATCCGAATAAGCTACCACAAAGCTAAAGAAAGCATGCTGACTGCAACACTACATATCAACGAGGTTAAAATACAATAAAATATTTTTAAACCTCGTTTTATTGATTTACATGTCAATTCCATTAATGTTGTTCATTTGTTTTTTACCAAGGAAGTTTTTATGTGGTTGCCTTTATTTTGTACACACGCTGTACCTATTACTCCGATATTTTGGTATACATTTTCGAGATTCTGTTTTGTGGTATTTCTGGATGGTGTAACTTATCGGATAGTACTAGATAAAATGTGATTTGTGGTATTTGCTACCGGTAATTGGTATTTGCAATAAATTACTTCACTACCAATAATGTTAAATTCTTTTCACATTTACACGTGTTTCAGTTATTCTTTTTAGTTAAAAAATATGCATATGTATGTAAACCTATTATTACGGTAAAAATCTGATAATAAAAGCACTGGAATAATTATGAAACAAAAATCTTGATAAACCCGTCTAATGTGAAGTTAAATAATCCCATTAAAATGAGAAAATTCAAAAACTCATACAGGTAACAAAACATAAAAATCTTTTCTCCCAAATGAATAAATATTTTAGATTTGATAAATAAATGTACGAAGATATATGGAGCTTAAAATTACGCAAGTATTATTTGTAAATTTCTTAAATTGTAGTGAGATTATTTAGGGTGTTTGGTATCCACATAGTATCCATACCGTATGTAAATTTTCCATTCAATGTTCTTAGTTTAAAAATAATCATAAATATTAAAATCTTAAAAAAAATGCGTTTCACTTTATTTAAAGAGTCTACCCGACGACACTGAAATATGAATATTCCTTTGTGTGATATGTATATAAACAGAACTTGATACATTTCTCAGTATTAAGTATTATTAGGACCAAAACGGTTTCGATGGAAATCCACCTCGGTTTGTCTACGTCAGCAACACCAGAGACACTTGGAGACAATACAGGATAATGACTAATAAAAATCATGCATTCGCCCTTATTTGCAAAATACTTTTAAGGTCGTCAGGAAAGCATACAGCAACATTAATAGGGAATGGCTATATTTATTTTATTTATTTTTTATGACTTGGCTTCGCACGGCTAGTGCTTTTGCCAGGCTTTATTTTTACTGTCTTTCTATTTAAATAAACTACAGACTAAATTAGATTTGTCAATATCCGAATAAAGGTTGTCTGGAAGAGATCGCCGTACAACATGTCTGTGTAACATTTTCCTCAAATGGTGTACAATAAAGAGATAAGTAAATAAATTTTATTCATTGCTTGTCTCTTTTAAGGCAGTTTGAGTCAGCGACCCTGACCTCGAGCTATTGCTTATCGTCCCCAATCCATCTGTATAAGCAATACCCTTTTCTTTCCCGTCTCTCTAGGGAAAAATAGGCATTACTTTTCAGTTTTCAACTACACGGTTGGCTGGAATAGGCTTGCTCCATTACGTGAATTTGGTCCCACCAAATTATAATCGTTAAAATGAGGTGTTTAATACGGTATCCAGGTACGAGTATGTTATTTAACATTTTGAAATAAACTATTTATGAAAGCCTTTAAGTGCCGTGACACTTAAACACACACTGTGCCGTGGCACAGATACACAGATATAACACAATCAATATTATTTACAAACAATATTAAAGAAATTAAGGAAACTACAGTAGGAAGTACAGTAGTCATTGATGAACATCACAGTTTCTGTAACGAAAGTGTATGAAAGTCGCGTAAATACATCATTTTCATCACGCGACCAATATGGCGGAAGAGTGTTGGTGCGAAAATGAATCTTAGTTTTTTCTTAGTACGTGCGGGACATTTACCGGCCAATGTCTGTTAACAATCGCTGCGTTAAAAAAGAAAATAGTATCATGCAACCAACTGTAATGCCAGCGATGATTTAATGATCGTAGAGATAATAACTGTAACACGTTTATAACTATTCAAATGTTAAATGAACTATTCAAAAGTAAAGTACATTTTTCGTTCTCTATTCAAACGCAAACAAGCATTCTTACTTACACACACATTTGTGTGTGCACACTGTAAAACAACAAAATGTAAAAAGTAATTAATTGATAATAATATTTCCGCTGTAAAACTCACGATTAACATCCTCAGTAAATGCCAAGAAATCGGAATGTAACGTTACTATGATATTCTTTTTTATAATTTTAAGTAATCTTTAAGGTAGGTACTTAACAGCAAGGAAAACCAATTTTCCAACTGTAAGATATGATGTCATACACTTATTTATTCATCACCATATTTTGTTTTACAATTTACAACTTTATATGATCCCTTCTTTAGAAAATCCAACTATTTTTTTAATAAAAAGGCACAGGAGAATCCCACTAATATTATAAATATAGAAGTTTGGATGGATGGATGGATGGAGGTTTGTTACTCTTTCACGAAAAACCACTGAACCGATTGTGATAAAACTTGGTATGTACAGGTACATAGACTCCTGTCCTATCCGCCTATGTGGCGCTCTCCCCAAGCTGACAACAGCCCTACTGCTAGAGCAATTTGTCTCATCAATGAGTTCCTTCAATGTTGTCCAGATGCAGATATATTTTTTGACTCCCAAAATATAATTTTGAAACATATTTATATTTATCTAAATGTTAAATAATAATTATATTGTTCCTAAGTTGATATAAGGTTGTTTTTTGTTTACAAATATAATCTTATTTATTTTTTGTTAGTCTTAAGTTTTGTACATTGAAATTTATTTTAGTACCTATTTAGCATAGATATAAGCGATTTGGTGTAAAACTGTGATGCTTGTATTCTATAAATGAATAAATGAATGAATGTAGATAGCTGGAGACCTGGATTAACGCATAGGCTACTTTTTATCCTGATATTCCCACAGGATCGGGACTTACGCGTGTGAAACCGCGGGGCACTGCTAGTATCAAATAAATAATGTATTTGAATTTAATTTCAAATTATGGGAAAACAGAGAAACTTGTCATCGAAAATAAACGTATAAACTTAAAAAAAAAAATAGCAAAAGTACTTTACAATGTTAGGTAGAAAGTATTATTGACATTAGTGGTAAGTAAAAAAATATTTGACTTTAATTTGACCCTTCGTTAACAAGACTTTAAATACACTGTTTACTGTTTTATAACCTTATCATGACTGTTTAAATAAAGAACGATGATGAAATATTCAGATGCCTTTTTAACACGAACGACTTATTACGAGGTTCGTAAAATCCTGTTTATAATTTAAAATATTTATCAAAGCGATGAAAAATTATACTCCAGCTTATATCAAATAATTCACACAATCTACATTATTAAAATAAAGCGCAGCGAATTTATCTACCTGTGTAAATATTTAAGAATTCCATAAGATCTTGTCCTTTTAGCAAGGTCGGTACGGGTCAATATACACATTATACACCCAAGTCTAGGTGGCATAGAGATCATATTGGTATCATTGGTAAGGCTTTTTTTTCAATGTGATCGTTAGGATAATGATTACATGGACAGAATGAATATCTGACATGTTTATGTTCTGGTTACAGTCGTACCAAAGACGTACGTGACTGTTTACAATTCTGTACTTATGATTCCATAAGTCAATCATAATCATAATCATTATCTATTAACATATAACCTCGTGTGTTTGCGTTAGGAAATATTTTGTTAATCCTCCTTTTGAAACAATTGCGTTGGCATATAAGGCACACGGCCCATTCTATACTGGTAATTAGAAACATTCGCAACACCAGCTCTGGTGTTCTGGCGACTTCCACTTACAGTTAAAACATACTTCAGCGTCATCTAGCGAATACCAGCTGAACTACGTAGTAACTACAGATCCTGCATCGCGCAATAAAATTTCTCACCCCGATTAGTATCAACTTCCCAACATCAACCGATGGGCCGCGGTCGGCTCGGCATGATCACCTCGCCTGGCCGGACGATTCTCCCTTTGTGTTTAAAGGACATAACACCCATTCCTCCACAGTGTCACTCGTTGAGGTCTCTGGGAGGCAACCCTGTTTAATACGAGAAATTATACTCTACGCTAGAAGTTCTGGGTAACTGCTTGTGTTCTTCTATAGCAAAATAGCGTTCTTGTGAAAATTTGTAAAATACTAGGAATAGGTATGACATAAGCGGCACATTATTAATTATTTGGTGGCAACAGAGCAATGAAATCGTTGATTGTACATTGTCTTATATATTTTTTAAAAAAACAAAAATATATGTACAGCAATTTTTTAGTCCGACAGGCCGCCTTACGTAGGTGTTTTAAATATCCTTTAGGATGTACAATGTAGTGAGGATCCAATAATCCTGATCACATCTATCTTGTATTTGGACATTTTATTTGTATGAGTGGTATCTACGTGTCAATATTGTCAGAGCGGCTGTTGACCCCGCTTCGATGCATCGCGCGTGATCCGAATACTCTAACCATGGAAACTTTGTGATGATTGATTTTAGTATAAGATCGTCTTCATAAACGATGAAATCAGAACTGGTCTGGCGTTCTAAGGGTTTCGTAGAATAATAATATGTAAAGATATTATATTTTCTTGTTGTGTTAATAATACTATAGAATTTTTTTTGTCAAAATTTTTAATGACTTGCTATATTCACAGTGGTTCGAGGCAATGCTGATAATCTTTTGGTACGTTGATACGATGACACGCAAGGATTGAAATACGGGAGAATTTAATAAATTTTTATATTTATTGTAAACTTTCCTTTTTTTATAATATCTTAATAAAAATAGGTAAAGACAAAATAATTCAGTACCTTTTTCTAATCTGTTTGTGAACAGATTTTCGTTTTTTAGTAGTTATTAACGACTTTATGTATCTAATTGTTTTTAAATTTTCGCTACTTTGATACATATTAGATGACTTAATCGCGATAATATTTAAAAGGTACAATACCTCTTGGTTACCCGACGTTTCGATAGAATGCAGCACCGACTGTGGTCACGAGTAGACTGATGAGAGCTCAGTGACGCCTCCGTGAGGTGTCGCGATTAAGTCCCGAGCTACACATCTAATATATGTACCTATCAATAAAAAAAATGGATACAGTTTGTTAGGGTTCCATACATCAAAAAGGAAAAAAGGAACCCTTAAATGCTCTCTTCGTCATCCGTCTGTCTGTTTGTCAAGACCCTTTTTCTCAGGAATCAGGTATCAAGTTAAAATTACCATATAATACTTATGGCCGCGGTCCCTTGAAGCTGTAAAAAAATTAAGTTTCTAAGTCAACGGAATCAAAAGATACGGTTATCTATGCCTGGGTGATTTATCTATAATATGTATGTATTTAGAAATATATAAGTATGTTTATCAGCAGTCTGGTTACCATAGTACAGGCTCTGCCTAGTTTGGGATCAGATGGCCGTGTGTGAGATGTGTGAAGTTATTATTATTATTATTCTCTTCATTTATTTCATAAACATATAAATTACATTTTTAAATATACTTACAATAAAAAAAAAACAAAATATATTTAAAAATATAAAAAATAGTGTCCCACCGGTATCGGGTACAGGGACCAAGTTACCGGTGGTTAGGGTTCCAGAGACAGAAACCTGCGATGTGTTAAAAAAACTACTATAGGTAAACTTCCCATTTACATAGAACCATGAAATGTTACGAAAAGCGTTTTACATCCCAAAAGTATCCGAAACACATTAATTTGTTTTTATATCACACAAAAAAAAAAAAACAAAAATGCGATTACAAACTTATATTTTGAGCTTGGAAAACTTACTGTGACGTGATATTGGCAAAAGCAAAGGCAAAATGATTTTGTTAAATCTTGTACGGTGGT
The DNA here is from genome assembly GCA_963859945.1 of Euplagia quadripunctaria. Lineage (NCBI taxonomy): Eukaryota > Metazoa > Arthropoda > Insecta > Lepidoptera > Erebidae > Euplagia > Euplagia quadripunctaria. Next base: position 8,798,938 of record OY982581.1, on the reverse strand, counting down.
ACGGAAATCTTCGTGTACGAGTCCAACTCGTACTTGGTTATTTTTCTATACTTAAGTAGTAGTACAAGTATTTTTATCATGTTCCTCAATTAATGAACTAGGAGATAAATAAGATATATGTATAACGTATTACATTCGTCATTACTTATATCACCCACTTGTGTCCACAGAGTTAACAGACATCTGTTATGTACATGTTTTGATTGTCTCTGCCTGTTCATTCACCTCTTATATACCGCTAAATATGATTACAATATGAACTGCACCTGCTGAGAAAATAACAAAGAATATCGATGGAAAACTCTGTCAATATATGTACGTCTGTTAATAAATATTTTTCTTAGTAAAGAGCATCTTTAATTGTAATTTGTAAAGGCCTATTAATTTAATAATTCTTTAAAAAAAAACCGACTTCAAAAAATAAAAACTATTCCATAAAATACTTATACGGTTTTCTCATAGATACCATTGTCAGAACTGGACCAAATTAAAATGGGATCACACGGGAAGCACCAGCTTTCAAATAAAAAAGAATCATCAAAATCGGTTCACCCAGTCGAAAGTTCTGAGGTAAAAAACCTAAAAACAAAATACAGTCGAATTGAGAACCTCCTCCTTTTTTGAAGTCGGTTAAAAAAAGGAATTCCATCATCATCAGGAAGACCATCATCACCTCACCGGAGTTAATAGTGAAGTGGTATGTCGGAATCGGGCCGATTTCAACCACCATTTTGTTTTAGTGTTCAAACAATATGGTTGACTATAGAGTGGTAAACCGCGGCCAGTGGAACCTGTTCGAACTGTCAGGCAATTCAGAGATATGTAATACCTTTTCGTGATCACGTTAATTCCCGTTGAAATACATAATTATATCATGGAAGGCGAAAGTTCAATAGTTAGTATAGTTAATGGTTGTTTTTAAAAAAAAATAAGGTAAGTGTGGTCTTAAACATTAAGCTTTACAATGATCAGAGAAAAAATAGTACGTATGCCGATTTTTCTATAGCGAAGTACATATAAAGGGCAACATAGTCTTATGTAGTCTATATAGGTAGGTAAGTCTATGTTTTCCTTTCACATTTATTTTTAATAATAATTGGTGTTTAAATACATTTTGAAATTTGAACAGAAATAGAACTGCTGAGAGTACCGTAGCACTTGTACAATCGTAGCCAGTCTCAATGTTTCACTATGGTTAATGAGATAGAATTTCATGGAATTATAATAATTAATATTTAAAGCTTGAAGTGCCGAACTGGGGAAGCACCCTGCAAAAACATCGTCATCAATATTTTATTTTATTTTATAGGCGGTAAACGAGCAGACGCTCCACATGATGGTAAATAATTACCTCCGCCCATGGGCAATTGCAACTCAACAGTCACAAGTGCGTTGCCGGCCTTTAAGGTGAGAGTAGGGGAAGGTTGGAAGAGGGGGAGAGGGAAGGGTTAGGGCCTCCGGTAACCTCACTCACTCGGTGAAAAGCAATGCAAGAATTGCTTCACTACCGGTTTTCTGTAAGGCCGTGGTATCACTCCGGTCGAGCCGGCCCATACGGTACCGTACGGTAACGCTTCAGTTCAGTACTTTTGCCCAATACCAAAAGTGCCCAATGTGCCTAAAGAAGTTTTCTCTTCAAAAAAGCAACCTAAGCAAGTAATTCTTATGTACAATTATATGATAAATACACCCAATGCTGTGATATACAAACATCAAAGTAAAGTAAATTGCGTCTTAACACGAGGCGTATTGTTCCACAAATAATTGTTGTATAACGTAGAAGTTAACGGCCTCTGTATCTTACCTTAAACAAAGAAATGCGTTCGATTAAAAACTCTTGGGTTCTTTGGCCGGTGCTTACCATCTGGGAAATAGTTTTTTTTTATACGTTTCACTTTGACAAACATAAGGCTAACCTGACATTAAATTCATGGCTAGTGCCTATAAATTATGTAATTTGTGCTAACACTATCTTCAACCCGATGAAAGATCGAAGTGTGAAAGAGCCATCAAAAAATATTACTACAATGTATCCTGATGGATATGGGGTTACTCTATGACATCTTACGGGGACGGACCGATTGTCCTATGCTTTTAAATAAAATTAATTTTAATGTTCCTAAGAAACGCACCAGACACACCACATTATTTTGCCCTCCATTTCACTCGACTAATTACGGTAAAAATAGTGTAATATCACGTCTACTTGACTCTTACAATAATCATTTTAATAATGTGGACTTATTTATTGGTTCCAAGGACAATTTCAAAAAACGAGTTTTGCTTAGATTACTATCATCTTAGGCTTTTTCATATCTCAACAATATTACACTAGATGGCTGGTTTTATGGGTTTTATAGGGCTCCTAGATAACAGAAATGTTCTATGGTACTTATGTAAGTTTATTTTTCCTTATATTTATATATATTATTTATAATTATGATAATTTATTATATATATTGTATTTCTCTCTCTCTCGTATGTATCTCTTCAAAGTTTGCCAATCAGCTTTAATACTAAGTACTGTTTATAGCATATTTATCCACTCGATGCATCTACCGAGGATAACTTTTATTGGCTACTCATGTAATCTTTGATAAGTATACCTAGTTAAGAGTTGGCAGCTGTTGTTATCCCTAATATAAATAAATAAATATTAGTGGTTTAACTTAGCAAGTTAACCGCAGGTTCCTTTTATGGAGAAGAGGCACTTTCGTTAGCTGCATTCATATTTATTAAAGAGATATACAGGCGTCTGACACCAACGTGAAATGTCGCTTCATCCGTTGATAAATAAATATACACGTCAGTAAAACCGTATAAACCGTATTAATAAAACCGCCCAAGTGCGAGCAAAAAATCACACCATCGAGCAAAAAAGCAAAAAAAAACACGTTTCTAGTAAGGGTGGGTGGGACATCTCACACACGGCCGTCTGATTCTAAATTAGGCAGAGCTTGTATTGTGGTAACCAGACTGTTGATAAACATACTCATATATTTCTAAATACATACATACTATAGATAAATTACACCCAAACACAGAACAAATGAGCGTGTTCAACACACAATTATTTGTCCTGGGTGGGAATCGAACCCACGACCTCTGGCCCAGCAGTCAAAATCACTAACCACTTAATCAACAGGCCAGTGAATGAAGTTTGTATGTTTAAAATAATATATTAATCTCTGGAACTGTTAGTCAGATTTGAATAGTTAGTATTGGATAGAGTATGAATTAAGGAAGGTTGTAGGCTATGTAACATCACGCTACAACCCTTAGGAACGAAACAGTGACTATAAATGCGGGTAAAACTAAGGGGAATAGTTAGTATTTAATAAAAAAAAAACAGGAAGTTATCCGCTGTATGGGCTTTTGTTACTTATGGGCACAAAGTACCCAGTCCTTCATAATTTTTTATATATCCCTGAGTCGAGACGGAGAGAATTTTCCTTTGCAATATTCTGTAAGATGATTTAAACACTTTAATTTCGCCCAAGATATCATGCAAACGGATTTGGTCGCTAACCTAAATATATTCTGAAGACCTAATGGCTATTAAAAGTTAGACAATATGATGGGTCACACACAAACATACAAATCCATATACACAAACACACACATACACACACACGCACACACACACACACACACACACACGCGCACACACACACACACACACACACACACACACACACACACACACACACACACACACTCAATTAGGTGCTGTCTTCACAGCTATAAAATCAATATCGACCACCTCATTGTAGTTAACTATCTTTTTTGTGCCATAGTGTATGGGGTGACACTGCATGCGGAGATATGGTTCTAACCTAGTTCGCCTGTAGATACGCCTATTATTTTTTATCATAATAAAATGCTAGCCGTCGATTTCAAGTTAAGTATTAGCACATAGGCAGGTATACAACTTGTGAAAGGCTTTGTCAATATATTATTTTTATTCTATGCACTAATAAAATATGTTTTATTAAACGTCTGTTTAATAAAACATATTGTCGTCTGAATTGGAAACTATTAACAATTACAATAGGTACGAAACGAGCAGAGAGCTAAGCGTGTTCCAAAATAATTCCATTAAGTTACTGTCCATAACTTTAAATAACTGTTCATATTGATACAGAAATGATGTATGAAAATAACTTAACCTTCATTTTTGCTACAGTTAGGATATTATGACAAATACACAGATAAGGTAAACCGCATCCCTCTTATCTAGACCACATTTAGTTAAAACTGATAATAGATTCATTCTCGTGGGACCTTCCGGATCATATTTTATACGCTTGTATGCACTATCTCTACAAAAACAGACATTATTATCACTTCCATCACTCACTAATATAACTACATATAAGCATTGATGAATACCGGGTGTTAGTGAAACGCTCCCGAAAATGAAGACAGACCGTCGATAGTGCTAATGATACCTTTGATGATGGGTCAGAAAAAAAAATCGATCCTGATGACAAAACAAAAAAAAAAAATCTTCTACAGTTTTTTATTAGCATTTTTCATGCTCCATCATGTTAATACAGTTAAATGAAATGATAATTTCTTACAAAATCAATCAAAAACAACGCTCGGGTAAATTTTGACCCGAGCGTTGTTTTTAATTTATTTTTTCATCGGGATCGATTTTTTCTCTGACCCATCAACAAAGGTACCATTAGCACTATCGTCTGTCGTCGTTTCCGGGATCGTTTAACTAGCACCCTGTATAATACTGCTACTTACCAGCTTCTCGAAATATATCCTGCTCCTGGCTCCACCACCAGACCATCGTCACCAAGCCCAATCTGTTGGACTCGTCAAAAGGAATCATATGAGCCCAAAGTCGAAGGGTTTACCAGTAGCCACTGAAGAGTTCCACTATCCATGTTTAGGCCCCATCATCAGGTCAGCTCCAAGATGTCAAATTATAGTCTTATCATCCAAACAACAATACAAAGTTTCATGTTGATACGACAATTTAGAAGTAGGTTAAATTAACTTTCAAGATTCGTTTACAAAGTTAGTTACAAGTGAACGGTGAACGTGAAACGGCTACAAAGCTGCAAGGGTCCAGTATATACATATGTTGACCTGTCATGGTACAAGAAGTCTATACAATCACAGTTTAAGTTATACTGGTCAATTAATTAAAACAAAACATTCAAAACTTGGTTCAAAATTTGGTCAAAATGCCACACCATCAGGCGGTATCTAGTAAGTATGTACCTACTTATTGATTATATGGACTGCTCACCAGTGCTGTAATACTAATTTCTTTTTAATCTTATTCTGATAAGTGTACCTACATATAATCAGTGTAGGTTGACACTCAAAATTAGGTATCTACCATTATGAATAGATAGGTAGGTACTCTTTATTGCACACCAAAAATGTATTAAACAAGAAAGAAAGAATATAATACCAAAGAATAGTACGATGGGCGGTCTTATCGCGGTCTGCGATCTCTTACAGACAACCTTAGGATGGACTATACCGTATAGTAGTAGGTAACTCGTGGTGCACAACGACTAAAAATAATAAAAATACGAGTAAATACAATTTGTATCTGAACAATACACACACATAAAGAAACATACATACATTACACATGCATAATATTCACTATATATGGTTATTATGGAGATATTGACGAGTTTCTGAATAACAGTACGTGAATAGCTTCTGGTAGTGCCTTCCACAATCGTGCAGTTTGTACTGCTAACGATTTGTCAGAAAACGTTGTAGTACGATTTGAGTAAGAGTTTTTCCAACTTTAGATTTTCTGATAACCTCAAGTATCTATTGTATCGTGAATAAATACGAAACGTTAATTGAGATGGACAGGGGGGTTAAGCAAGATATTATACTTAGTATTCCGGAAAGACGAATCGGAAGCCACTTGCGCTTAGTACGAAATTCGGGGATATAATCATATTTGCGTCAGCTAAAAATCCTGATGTCTCTCAAGTTTATTAAGTTGATCCTTATTAAAATCGAGATAGCTGACGTATGCATAGTCAAGAATTGGGGGAAGAATCCATTGCTACAGTTATAGAAGTATCTTTTTAAAGAAGCCGCAGAGGCAAGTATTTTGCGACTGATATTTTTTATCTGGACACTCCATGTAGAAGTGACGAACAACCAATTTTAGTAATAAGTATTTTTTTATGTTAAAAATTAGGTATAGTTGATTGCCAACTTAGTTATATAAAAATACAAACTCGACGCGTGAGAACAAGTCGATTTTAAAGCATTTACCGTGCGAGCTAAATACTACTATATTGTGTGGTAATGAGAGTTGTTATTTCATCGTCTTTATAATATATAGAGCCTTCTGAACGCAATGCTACCATTTGTTCTACAAAGCTATGCTACTGATTCTGATCTAGTTTTAAAGAATTATACAATATAAGGCACTCTGCATTTTAAATATTTAACACATCCACATTATCACTTTATAACTATGTACATACATTTATGTATGTGTATTAAAGATAAATTTCTGCTTCACGAACCATCTTCCAAAGGTACAGACATTAACACATACCTACGTAAAATTGCCTCACATCACAAGATGTTTGTAGATAGTTTAGCCCCCAGATAACGCCACTAAAACTTATGAAACGATTATATTTAATTTTAATAATATTGCAAACGGAATCTATTTGCATGTTAATATTTGAGGCCTAGAGAAATACTGGATAGTGCAAATACAATTTTCTTTAGTCTATGTACATTTATTTCAGCGCTCGTTATGATACATTGTAATGACATTTCTTTTCAAATGGATCGTGTCGTTGTTACAAGCTAGGCTATTTAAAAAAATATTTTGTCGTTATAGATAATTGTTACTGACTTAATGCTATTCAATGACTATTCCGAATACACTTGATCATTTATTTTAGGACATATGGGGACACACTAAATTATTGTTAAAAGTATACAATTCAATTCAGGATCTTATAGCAAATCGAAAATTTAATCGTGTTCGAGCCATGTTGCGGCACGTATGGGCCGGCTCGACCGGAGCGTTACCATGACCGCATTGTATTTTGCCGAGTGAATGAGGTTACCGGGGGCTCTAACTCCCTCCCTTATTTCCCCGACTCCCACCTTAAAGTCTGGTAACGCACTTGACACTCTTGAGTTGTAGGTGTCCATAGGCGGCGGTAGTCACCTACCATCTAAGGACCCACTTGCTCGTTTGCCCCGATAACATAAGCAAAATATATATTTACTTTTACACCTTCATCCCACTAATATTATAAATGTGAAAGTTTGGATGGATGGATGGATGAAAATTTGTTACTCTTTCACGTAAAAACCACTAAACCAATTGCGATGAAACTTAGTATGTAGATAGCTGGAGACCTAGAGTAACGCATAGGCTACTTTCTATACCGTTATTCCCACGGGATAGGGACTTACGCGTGTGAAACCGCGGGGCGCTGCTACTATTACACAAGTATTACAGTTCGAGGTCATGCCCTATTTGTTAACAGCTAACGCTTCAAGAAAAATATCAAACGAAAGTGTAGCCACATCTAGTATTATGATATCTTAGTCGTGTTCACAAGTCCGTTAAGTAGTAACAAGGTCTACGCATGAAACGCTACGTGGACCTCATCTCGAGCCATTTGCGAAACAACTATCATACAGCCAGTGTCAAACTGTTACGTTATGGCCTCTTTCAGTTCTACACACATTTCTTGACGAATTCTTTTTAATTAACGGTATTACCAAACCTTTTTACTTGTGAACCTAATATTTTATTGCGTAGTTTTTTTTTATGTTCCGTATTATTTTGGCGGAATGTCAGATGAACGCACCTCTCAATCACGGCAAAATATGAGACAGAAAAGTTTTTGATGTGGGTAATATTAAAATTTACGATTTTTGTTTGAAAGTTTGGATATCTTTAATAAATAAAATTTAAAAATTGATAAGAAACTGTTACAGTTGCATAATTTCCTTTTCAAATGAGTTTATTACACGGACGTTCCGTCCAAGCAATTATTAAAAAATGTGAGTAGTATAATGAATAATGAATGAAAAATACGATGAAATCAAAAGGTGATTATAGTATACATTTACTGAAAATAAAGCCCATGCTGTTTTCCACATTGTAAAGGTTTTAGTACATTACAGCGTATTTTGAGTTATTATTTAAAACTTTCAGCATTGACAATGTCGATTGAAGCCCCTTTTGGATGCAGGGTTTGATTATTAAGTTCAACATATTTATTCACTAATTTTATATTTCAGCAGGTCGCTAAACGCGATGATGGCGCTAAAATCTACCATTTTGGCGCAGTGCCAATTGCATAAGCATCAATCTCTGCCTCTCGCATAATCCTAACTTATAATATTGTAAACGCCAACGTTAGTTTGTTTGTTACGCCTTTACGCCTTAACTACTAAACCAATCATCATGAAATTTTGCATACTCTTTTCCAGGGGCACAAAGAGGAAATGGGATACCTTTCATCTAGGAAAAAATAATGTTACCGTAAAATGAAAAATAAGTGCGGCGGGCGATTATGAATGATTGGTATAATCGAACGACTTACTAATACTAACAATCGATTATGAGATTAGTAACAAATTTTATTTTTATAATCGAATGACGTTACTAATTTTTACTACTAATCGTGTTGTAATAGGTCAGGAGACCCGGGAGTAATTTTTTGCTGTTTAATAGACAGGCGCTGTTTGTTTTGTTCCAGTGGTGTGAATTGTGGCGGTTTTTTAGTGGATCTTTAACAGTAAGTTTGCTTATTTTATTTTAGTTTCTTATTGAAATTATAATTATTTTTAGATTGCTATTTACTCAACAAACCAAGTCAAGGTCAATTAACCTCAACCAAACGTTCGTTCAGTTTAAGTAATCGTATGGAATGCAGTCGTTGTCAATTTCCTGGCTTGTTTATATTATGTTATACCTATTTCTGTTATAAATAAAAATTCTACGAATCATTTGATTCCCGAATAAACATGTATGTTTTTTTTTATTTCAGTCAGACTGGTCTTCGAATAATAAGGCAACCTGCTTTTTTTAAATGCCCCGACGGTCAAAAATGAAGCAAGTCAGTTCGCAAGCTTATCTCGCTTTGCGTAGACTCGTTCGCGATTATCAACTAAATTAGTAACTACTAATCCGTTACAATCGAGTTATCTCGAGCCATTCTCATAATCGAATGATTTCATTAGTATATCTCATAATCGCTCACCACTAAAAATAACTTTTGCACGTGCGAAGTGCGAAGTCGCTGGCAAGAGCAAATTATTTTGTGAGTGCAAAATTTTGAATTTTTATTTATGTCAAATCAAATTAAGTAGGTAAATAATTATAATTATTTATCTTACAGATACATAGCTATTTGGTAAGAAAAAATTTGTCAGTCGTAGGACTGCACGTCAGAAGTGAAAACACGCACACTGACACATCTGTTTATATGTATCTGAGGGTGACGGTCACGCGAGTCCAGTGTTTTTTCCAAAAGTGGTGCCTAAAGAAGTTTTCACTTAAAGGAAAATGTTGCAAAGCTTTCTTTACTATGGACTCTTTGGAGACAGATGATTATGTATTAATCTTATTATTACTACTAAGCCTACAAGCTTGTAGACAAGATTTGAGAGAAGCATTTCACGGCCTTTAATAGCATCGAATCGATAAAAAAATCTTTAACTACTAATCTCTTCAGTATATAAGTAAAGGTATAGGTTAAATCAGTAAGTATTTTTTTGTAGTACGAGTTATTAAGTGAATGTTTTAAAATGTTAAATAGTACACTTTCCATATTATGGCAACAAAGTTCTTTTAAAGCCTTCGGACATTATGAAAATAAACCTATAAGTGTGTTTGACCTTGGATTTCTTAGAACGTTTAAACTCTGAATAACAAATATTTTGAAATTAGTTTCCAAACCTTTAATTACGGAAAGCATAATTACTTAATTATGTCTCCCACATAATTTACCAACGTACTTGTATTAAGGCTTAGTAGTAATTTTATATAGAAGTTTATATGACTATATTTTGTTGCAAAAGTTAGCTTAGCGCTAAATGCCTCGAAAATATAAATTAGCAAACTATTTTATAACTTTTTGCTTTAATTATATGATCTGTGTATTCAACTATTTGCTCCTTTGAGTTCACTGAGCACGGAGACATAATAGTCACCTACTCCTGGCTTAATACTTGATTTGAGTTTGGAATATCTAACGTCAGGTACATCCCAAGCAATCGAGAACGATCTAATATACCAGTTATGGCAATGCAAACTTGCTTTTTGATATTTAAATTCAAAAAGAAGGTTGCTTTCCTTCTAGGTAGGTGCTGTAATGAATACATTAGCAAAAGAGATGGGGCAAAGTAGCTTTCTGCCACACTATATTATTGAAATATATAGTATATATTTTAACAGTATAGTGTATTGAAGTTTATACAAGTATCATGTGAGCTCCATTATTACTGATGAGTGATGAGTTTGCCACTAAGTGTTACGAGTATTTATAAGCATCCGTAACCGCTTTTTACCAGTTGAACAGCATGCTAATCTGTCAAAGTAATTCAATAAAAAAGGCAGTCATGGGTCTGCCGACAGAAGTGCAAACTTAAACGATACGACGAACTTTAAACGTCACATTACAGGTTGGTGACATTAATTAATAAAGAGCTGACAGAACTCAATGTTTAGATTAGCGTCCTCTAGTGGATCTATTAGCGTATTAGCGTCTCTCACTCACTCACCCACTCACCTCACTCTCCCCACTCTCCCTTCTCTCCAAACTCCCCCTCCCTCCTTCCCACTCTCCCACTCTCCCTCCCTAGATTCTTCACTCCCTAGATTCCCTCCCTCCCTCCCTCCCTCTCCATGTCTCTCTAACGCTGTCTCGTCTCGTCGTAGAATTTTCGATCTCGTCATAAAAATATATTTTTTTTAAATATATTACACTTGGACACATTTTCTATACATTTTCGATCAGAGTCCACGTGACCATTTTACACTCGGACACATTTTCCATACATTTTCGATCAGGGTCCACGTGACCCTGAATTCTGACGCGAGTTTAACATTTTATATCCGTCTCAAAAAGTACCCAACGCCGCTAAAGAAGGTTTCACTTCAAAAAAAATTTAGAAGATGTTCCCAGCATAGCATTTTGAAGCGGGCGGTAGAGTAATGGCTAAGGCGTCGGACTTGCGATCAAGTGGTTGCGGGTTCCAACCCCACCCAGTACTCTACCATCGTGAACCCACTCCTAACACAAGCATTCAGCTTAGCTGGAGATGTTATTAAGAATACTAGCAATGTGTGACCCACGTTGCTACTACTCTTTTATAAAAAAAAAAAAAATAATAATAATGAAATAAATAGCATAAAGTTGTCTCAATCTGTCCATTTGTTAATGTGAATTCTGATCCTAACAGTTCCTTGGCCTAACTATTCAGATAGCACATTATTATGTCCCGAACACACTTCCTTGGTAGATAGGGCATAGATTTCGCCACTACGTGAGAAAACTACCATTTGTATTTTTGTTCGGCTATGTTTGCATTAACTGTGGATTGATGTCGCAAGGTACTTTTTGCGCCACTAATATCCTTTGTATTTTATCCGATGTATTTTTTTCCGTTAGCACAAAAATAAAACTAGACCCCGAGGCTCACGAAAGTAGAAAAAGGTTGAGGACGCTTTGACTCTAAGGCTTTTTTGCACATTAATCAACAAGTGACCTAGAGGCCTCTCCCGTCTCAGAAAATACGCGACCCCAGCCTCTGCGAGCTACTGCAGTCTCAGTCCGCTTCCCTAGAACCTAGGGTACTTGCGGTACCCTAGGTTCGTCTCCCTACACAATTTTGCTTAAACAAATTTACATTTTTTCTTCTTTTTTTATGGCATAGGAGCAAACGAGCAAGACGGGTCACCTGATGGTAAATGACTACCGCTGCCCATGGGCGTTGCCGAGCAATGAAAACATTGCTTCACTGCCGGTTTTCTGTGAGGCCGTGGTATCACTCCGGGTATTGTTAATTAGGTAGATATAAGCAAGCAATATTTGCCATTGAAATGACTAGCGCCATATGGCAGAACTTACCCTTAGTATCGAAATAAGACGAGAACAAAGAGTTTATTCATTTAGAACAATTTAGGGGAAACCCCGTGACAATTCACTGTTTAAACTAATTGAGATTAACGAGGAAACAAACATTACACAAGTTCTATGGTAAATAATTTGAAGCCATTCAAAATACGAATCGAAATTTGACATCTGTAATGAATTAAGATAAAATAGTAATTTAAAAAAAAATGTTTGATATTATTATTAAAATCATAAGAAAGCTTTTGCCATGGCGAGGCAAGACAAGAAATTACACAAGTAATTTCTTTAAAAATTGAAAGGTTATATTTAACATTTTTTTTAAATTCTCCTAAAAGCAATTATTCAATTTGCCAAGTGTATTTGTGCAAAAATTATGCTTTATTTGAGCATGATCATAATCAGTTGGCCGTATGACAAGTGACCGTTGCGTGAAGAAGTCCAACACTAAAAAATATATGTATTCTGATTTGAATATGTTGTAGAGGGATGATCGCTAAAAAATAAAATAACAACTTATTTTTTACTTGTGTAGTTTAGCACGTCAAAAACAAGTTTGAATAATTTAGAAATAGGTCGATAATAAATTAGGTATTGGACTTTCCTTTTAATGTCAACCGATGCAGCTACTGATTGAGGGATTGGAGTGTTGGCAGCGCATAAGTGAAGTCACTGGTAAGAAAAGCATGGCATGCATGGAGTGTTTTGAATTTAGTTTTTGTCATAGAATTTTTGCAGAACCGGCATCACATAATTTTATGGGTGTACAGTACCAATTGATCACCGAATTGTATACAGCGTCGAGTCCGCGAAAGCGGCCGGATGTCTGCGCGTACGCCTCCGCGCCGCGCCGAATAGCTAATGCCCTGTCAAAACTTTTCTACACAGGAATTTTTGAGCTATAGCACTGTCCAGCTGAGTGACGATGACCTTTAGGATATTCATTGGCATTGGAAGTGAAATATATAAATATATATATGTATGTATTATAGACATATAAAAGAGGAGAGTTCAAAAACTCAAAAATCAATAATTCCTGCTCCCCCTTCTAAATACTAAATAAATATATGTATTTTAAAGGATTATGTTCTCAAATTCAGAACCTTGAAACTTAATAGATAAGTATTACATTTATATACAGAAGTCTCACTTATTGAAGATAAATAAATAGCAACTGTCGGAACTGCACAATTAAGTCTAAATTAGGCTGACAGGGAAAAAACCAGCAACCCATATTCAAACAACAAAAGCGTATAAGTTCGCGTAAGCCATTATGTGTCGAATTCCTACATGTAAGAGTTTATTTTGTTTTGAAGATAAAAGGATTCCAATTCAAGATTTTGTGTAGGTGTAATTACTGTAATAATAAAACACAGCTAGCGCTTATTCATCTCACTCTTTGGAGGGTCCCAGCTGCTAAGACGAGAGTAAGACAGACGGACATTTCTGTAGTCACTACATATTATAAAACAAAGTCCCTGGCGCGTCTGTCTGTCTGTTCGCGATAAACTGAAAAACTACTGAACGGATTTTCATGCGGTTTTCACCAATAGACAGAGTGATTCATGAGGAAGGTTTAGGTGCATAATTTGTTAACGTTTGGTTAAATTGGTTGAAATATGATCATGATTGTTGAAGATGGCTCTACTACCCGTGCGAAGCCGGGGCAGGTTGCTAGTTGGTGTATATTTGATAAAAGTTATTCATAGGATAAAGTACAATATAAATAAATTAATTTACATATACTCAGTATGATTAGCAAATTTATCTGATGGGTAGCTTTTTACAGATAGGTGGACCAAACTAGGTACTAAAAGAGACAAAACGCGTACAGCTGAGTTCATGAGTACGATACTCACAACTCTGATAAATAAAGCATTATTATTTTGTTTGACTGCACGGATGGGTCAATGGTTTAAGTGGTCACCTCGCCTCTACACCGCGCCTAGGTTTGTGGGTTCAAAACCCACAAGGGACAAAAATTTGTATGATCCACAAATAGTTGTTCCGAGCCTGGATGTTCTTTGTGTCCGTCGTTGAGATGGGACCTGAACTGCATCTTTTTTGGTAAGAGTCAAATTTTTTGTTTCTACTGAAGTCTACCTATTAGATTTTTTAACTTGTAATTCCTTTCTTTTCTTCTTAGCAACGAGTCGTTGGTTGCCAGCGCTCTTGCTCACCTTGCTCGGTTATAAAAAGAGGTCGATTGGTTACAATTCTAGATACCTTAAGCTTAAGAAAATCTGTCACACGACAGATTCAAAATGTATCCATTACAGCTGTTCTACTGTTGTTAAATCTATAGGTTTTGTTCGGATTTCAAATTTCTTGCACTAATGAGGTTAATATTTAAAAATAGTTATTATATATATAAATTTGTAAAGAAATAATCGTTGCTACAGTATCTTTAGTTGTCTCGTTATGTATTTAGTAGATGTAGCTATAAAGTATAGGAGCTTAATAAGTTACATTGAGGTGCAGTATACACAAGTATTGCATCTTACGTTTAGTTAGTACCTACGTAGCAATAACACAAAATAATAAATATCAAGTGTTCGTTATCACTGATAAGTCATAAAGATCGGGTATAGACAATTATAGAAATTTATTTATAGAACGATTACTAGTATTATCATTAATCATTAAGTATGTTATTGATTCGCAGAAAAATAAATTAAATCAGCGGTGCATTTTGTATTTGTAGTATTTGATCTATCGTTTGCCTAAACTTTTTTAATTTTTGTCAGATTGATTTGAACCGGAGTCGATCGAGAGGCCATCACAAAACCTAAACATTAGAGGTATTTTATCGTTTATATTTTTATATAGTCTTGCTTATAATATGTGATAAACGTGAAGCCACGAATACCTGAAATATTTTAATGGTTTCTACTTCGTAAATATAGTCTATCAAGAAATTTTCGCACAGATGGTAATTAATGCGGATCTTTTGGCTCATATAGAAAATCATGCTCCTTCCTATTGTCTACTTAGTAAGTCATTCGAGATTGTCCAAGAAGAAGATTCATCTACTAAATTGGTAATCGTTTATAAAAAAAGATACGTCAGAAGCATCTTACAGCAGTAGCATGTAAAGTAGTAGTAAATAAAGTAGTAAGAAAAACGTAAATTGACATTACACAAAGCTTGTGAGATGTTTTAGGGCAAATACTTTTGTCACTGCCTACCACTAGAAGGATGGGGTTTATTTATATTTGAACATATCTACTTAATAAAACTGACTGGCAGACAATGTTTAGTTTCGACTTAAGATGACCACGAAACCGTTAGACTTAGAAACGCACAATTATGACTCAGGATTTTCTTCAGTGTCTCCCAGAATAAACGGCCTTCTGCTTCTTCCATCCATGAGATCCTTTCCACTTTGACTAAATTATGGCTCTCTCTACTTAGTTCGGGTATGTCTTACCTACATCTTTCCAGTTCGTCGTCACTGATTGTTTTTTGTAAACGTCTTCAGACAAGACCATCAAGCTGACGGTTTCCCTTCGGTACGCGAGACGTCGATTCTTGTTGATAATTCTGGTATTTATCTACTACACCTGCCATCTTCACATCTGTGTTCCGTAGAACGCCAATTAAGTTTCCGAACATTCACGAACATAATTACAATCATTGTAACAACGTTAATGGCTGACATTGGTACTTTTACCTCCCACGTCGCAAACTTTACATACACAGAACACGTACCGAATGATATTATAATTAATTAGTGATTTTCCTAGGAAATCTGCGAATACTAATGATATGAGATGATTTTATTGATGTACCTCAGAGTTCGTTAACTCTTCTTAATACAGTCACTTATTCTTTTTCAACAAGTACTCATTGGAGTAGGTAAAAAGTTTTGACAAATAGTATTTAGTAATAAGACACTGGCCGCTTTGCTTTTAGATCATAAAATAAGATTAAGGAAGAGGAAAAAATAAGAGCAATTTAAATTTAAAATAGCATAATCCTAATAATGATATATTACTTGACAGTCGATATACCTATATCATGTACTATATAATTGTTGTTCAAAAGTTTAGAGATTTCTCAAAGTTATGTTTTACCATATACCTATATAGAATATATTACCGTATGTACTCGTGCGAAGACTATCTACGCAATTTCCGATCCCTTCTTCTTCCTATACTCGACTATGGCGATGTCAGCTATCTCGATATCACTGAGGAGCAACTTGATAAACTTGAACGCCTTTAAAATTTTTGTATCAGATTTATATTTGGTTTACGCAAATATGATCACGTATCAGAATTTCGCATCTTGCTCAAGTGGCTGCGAATTCGCTTTCGACGGAATACTCATATTCTCACTACACTTTACTTATCTAAAGAAACGTTTTACGTTCCTCAATGACACACACAAGATTCTGGAAACACTGGAACTGGCAGTACTTAACCATTCTACCAGGTTTTATGACAAATCTTTTAGTGTACAGGCTGTCCGGTTATGGAATGCGTTCCCTTTACCTATTAGACTTGCCCAATCACTGGCCACATTAAAGAAAATGGTCAAAGAATATTACTTAGTTTCCTAATTTCTCCTTTTTTGTCCTTTGCTGCATTTGTCGGATATAACCTTATTAATCTAGAAATATATTTGTATTATTTATGTTTATGTATATAGTCTATATAAATTTATTAAATGTTACAGAGTGATTACACTTGTTTCCCTGTATTACCTATCTAATTATATTGTATATGTTTATAGGTATCATTTACTAGTTTTAAGCCTAACATGTTTTGATTCCCGAACCAAAACTACCCACTAGATTATTTTATTACTGGTCATTATTATTCCATCCCAAGGTTGCCTGGAAGAAATTGCTTTTAGCGATAAGGCCGTCCTTTGTACATATAAATTTTTGTAAACTTACTTTAAGCAATATTTACAATAAAGTTTATTCTATTCTATTCTTTCTTTATATATAATTGATGTGCCAGATCGTTAAAAATGTATATCCGCGAATACGGATACGAATACGGATTATCATTATGTATATCGGACCTCAAGTTTTTTTCTCAGTTGATGCCGATACGAGTACGCGTGACTGACACGATAGTTGACGTTGAGGACTGTAACACGACATGTTTCAACTGGCACTGCTCGTGTTTTTTTTTTAA
>OY982581.1:8140092-8181469 GCA_963859945.1 Euplagia quadripunctaria | reverse complement strand
TCACGTTGCGATCCAGGCACAATTGCTGCACATAAATATAATTAAACGATAATTTAGTATGAACGGTCTTGCGTCGTGATAATATGCGAATAAGTCATTAAACGTCGAGCCCTATTAGTGCTAGATCGAGATTTGAGTGGTACAAAAAAGGATTATCTTTAATTTGTATTCACAACTTATGTTTAACAAATTCTGACCGGAGAATTCTGGATTGAAGTTAGTTTTACCTCTAGTCTTAAGAAGAGACGTGTGACTTTGATTAATAAAATTTAAATAAAAGACTTACCCCATATAAATACTGATGCAGAAGCTTCTGATCTTGGGTCTTAAACCGCGACAGAGATACTTCAACATTGCTGATGTGACCCAAAGGAATACCCTTGCCAGCTGGGAGAGGAACTGGTGGTTCAGTAGGCTAAAGAAAAAATGGCAACTTTACATATTACAGAATCACACAAGTTAAATTTTAATGTTATTACTGCGCTCTTATGAGACGTAGCATGATAGGCTTCGATAGATTGTGAATATGTCATGCTCGCCTAGAAGTCCTGCTAATAGTGGCGTGTGTAGCGGATCGTTCGGCTAACTTCAATATGGTTGACCTGGACGATAGCTGACGCGTGCGTCATGCTCGTGAACGGTTGCCATTAGTTGGGGCTGGTCATCTCTGGACTGCTACCTACCCAAACTGACGTAATTACCGGGACTGTTTAGGTATGTTACATCGTCCTCACATATTATTTCTACCAATAAGCAATGTAAACACAAAATTTAAAAAAAAAAATGTCGGAAAACAGTGGAGTGGATTGTATTATATGGAACAGGCAACTAACTTCACGGCTGTTTTATAGTGCCTGACTCCTGATTGAAATAAATGATTTTGATTTGATTGACATAACCCTCCTAATATAGTGTAAAGCCCTTTAAATAACTTTTAAAAAACCAGCGAAACCAAAAAAATGTCGTCATTTTACTTTCAAAAGTAAACAATAGGGTAGATTACTGTCAAGTCAAATCAGTATCTTTTTAGTAAACGTCAAAACGGAAGCTTCCGTACATTTTTGTATGAAATACTAAGGTGTGACGTCACGCCTTAGTATAGTCAAATCATTTACTTTTAATGTTAATGTAACAATTATAATCTAAATTAAAATAGTTAAAATGAAACTGGATGACAATTTTCACAGTATTTTAAGTTATTTTATTGCGACACTGGGCGAAATAATTTATTTTGAGCATAGGCATCTATCCAATTATCATCCCATAATTAGTTCGTTGGTCTTCTCAATCATTGACTATACAAATTATGTTTACCTCTTTCTTAGGCTTAGGTTTGGGTGCCTCTTCCTCCTCTTCTTCCTCCTCCTCCTCTTCCTCTTCTTCCTCGCCCTCTTCATCTTCTCCTTCGTCATCTTCTTTCTTGGTTTTCTTTGCCGGTTTCTTTACTCTGTAGGTTTACATTTTCATAACTATGGTGTAATGGATACTGATATCATAGTGGATATTTGTACTTCGAAGAACTTCACTTACAAGTAAAAATTTTCACAGTTAGCAGTGTCTAAAAATACTCGTACAGCGTAGTCACTTACCTGAGGTTCACACAGGGCCTTATTCTCTATACCAGCTAAAACCACACTAAATACTAGGTGCAAGTAGTAGTGCTGTTTAAAAGAGGTTTTTATAGAGTAAAAACAACTCATTACAATAATAAGTATTTATTGGTAATGAGAGATACTTCTTCATGTAAATTATAGACCTACGGGTATTTTTTTTAAATTGAAATAAACCAATGTGATGGATTATGAAGTGTGGTTTCTTATAAATAGAAGCAGACGCTTGTTACTTCGTTCTATTCTTCCATTTAATTACGTTCGGTTCGATACAGTTTCGTATTTTTTTTCCTATTTATTTATTTTAATTATTTATTAAATCTTCATGCACATATTGTATAAAGGCGAACTTAATGCCTTAGACATTCTCTGCCAGTCAACCTTGGGGTGAAGCAGAAATAAAAAGTGGTAGGTGCAAAGATATGGTAACGAGTACGAATTTATAAGTTCATAGAATAATAAGATTTATCAAGTTATTAACTAAATATACACATTACATGGAATACACACATTATACTGATACCTAATATACTAATACTTATACATACATATACATACACACACATATATACATATATACTATGAATATCGAGTCTGAGATTCATGTACTAGCACTGTGACAATTATGCCAACTCATTGTGGAGGAGATCACATACCCTCCTTTTAAATATAAAGCGGTTTGTGGACATCCTGATTACGAGAGGGAGCGCATTCTAGAAAAGAATTGATTGGACATAGAACGAAGAGTTCACGAAGTCGGAGTTATGAGAGGGGCATAAGAGAAGATTATTGTTTGTGGAACGAATATTTCTGTCATGGTTTGAGGACAAAAATCGAAGGTAGGGAGCTAAATAAGATGGTGGAGATGGAGAGTTAATCAGGAAAAAATAACGTGCAATAATAGCGATCAGTGCTGATTTTAATGAACAGAACAGAACTCGTAAGGCATAATAAAGTCCATTTAACGTGAGTTAATGTTAAATGAAATATGAAATACTCACTTTTCTTTAACTGGTTTCTTTTTATCTTCTTTTTCGTCCTCCTCGTCTCCTTCGTCTGCTTCCTCATCTTCTTCCTCCTCTTCCTCCTCATCTTCGTCTTCCTCCTCAGTGTCCTGCACCAACAATATAGTTTAAGATTATGTATCGTCTTCGCAGAATAATATACACTACAAATTGTATAACATCGCTTTGTAGATTCTTCACAACAAGACTAGACAATTCTGATTAATTTGGAATAACAGAATTTTAACACTAAAAAAAGTATTTTTGTTTGAATGAAACCTTTTATTTTTTAAATTTTGTGTTTGTCCTCTTATCTTCTTCTTGTTCTTTTGTGTTTAGGCTTCAATACATGTAGAATGCTCAATTTTATTCGATCCTTTTGGAAACTCCCTTGCGTCTGTTTTCATTCAAACATTATTATGATAACTCATAAATTACCTAAACGAAATTAGTCAAATGATGTGCAACTCTAGATGTAGTTAGCATTGTATTAACAAAACGTTACGATATAGTAAACACTGTATTAAAAAATATACGGGTCGACTGAACCTACTCCGTTTTTTCGTCGGTTAATAAAGAAATCAGACATGTTGTTATAATCATCTTCAATTGTATAATAAAATTTTAATACTACTTGAGATATTTTGTCCTTCATGTTTATAAAACTTCAATGTTCCGCTAAAAGATATTTCAGGTTTATCTGTACGTTATCGGACACACTATAATAAGAGCATAATATTTTGAACTCAAAGATTATAAAGAACATTGTTTATTATAATCAGTCGTCAGTCTTACCTCCTTCTTAGGCTTCTTTTTAGGGGCGGGCTTCTTTGACCCCTTGTCGTTAGGTTTTACGTCATCCTTCTCGTCGTCATCATGGGTCTCCCCATTTTCTTCCTGTAGACAAAACCCAAATTTATAATTTCATCTAAACTAATTACATTTTTTAACTAATTTTGAAGTACTTTCACTTATTGATCGCACTGGATCGATCACCTGTGATCAGTTTTTAATAAAAAATAGAGAATTTGTATACACGATGTATCTTACAATGGAACACTTACTTAAATCTGTGGAAGGGCATGACTCTAGCATGCAGTTACAAAAATATTTTTTTTTTTAAATACTTTCCGTTTAAAAGTTTTGATCCTTTGAATTTCCAGGTATTATCACCTCCGTTTCTTATAAAAGCAGATAGATTGTGTAAAGTTAAACATTTTAAATAAACCATATCTTTTAAATTTTTGAATAATTCATTTCGTTGTTGAGACATTCATAAAAACTAACATGCATAATTTTTGAACCTAGTTTTTATGGAATAAAGTTTATTTTCTTAAAATTATTATCTATTAAAATATTTGGTATAATATCCACCAAGTAAATGATTGTTTATCCTTAATCAACATATAAAGAAAAATATTTTAAATGTTTTAAATCTAGACAACAAAGCCCAATAAAGATCTTCAATCAGTTAACAGTAGTTACGTGCAGGGTCAGAATGGCCATATAGTCAGGGCGGCATTTACCAGCCGGGCCTCAGCCTGCGCGGGCTACTACTTATGTTCTGGCTGACGAGCTACATGTTAAATGGTTCATACATAAAGAAAAATGGTGAACTCTAAAACTTCTAGTCGTAAAAAAGGAGCTCTTTCAGTCAAGGACTCTTTCTCTTCAAGGAAAACTTTACATTCATTTTGAAGTTTCCGTACCCAATGGGTACGGAAACCAAGGGAACCCTATTGCTAAGCCTCCGCTGTCCGTGCATCTGCCTGTCAGCGGGCTCTATCGCATGTACCATAAAAGGTAGACAACAAATAATAAAAATGAAATAAAAAATTTGGCCGGGAAATACAAGAAATAAGAATAATTGAAATACATTAAAAATATCTTACCTTTTTTAGATCACTATCAGACTTTGCATCTCTTTTGTCTTCTTTGGAGTCATCCGCGCCTACGTCGTCATCTTTGCCGTTGGCTGTAGTGGATTTAGCATCACCTGTTAACAATTAAAATACGTTGCAAATTTATCTATACTGTAAAAATACTATCATAAGTCCGCGAAGAGTTATTCTATTATTCCTAGTGAAATTCATTTCCAGATAGTTTTTATGCTATCTATCCTAATATTATGAAGAGGTGAGTTTGGATGTTGGGGGTAATCTCCGGTACTACTGATCCAATTTTGAACATTAGTTTAGTGTTGGATAGCCCATTTATCGAGGAAGGCTATAGGCTGTATAACATCACGCTACGACCAATAGGAGCGGAGCATCAATGAAAAATGTTGCAAAAACGGGGAAAATTTACAAACAGACTAAGATGCCTCAGCCTTGTGTGTTATAAGTTAAGTTTAACGTCACCTGCCTCTAAAACTCAGGAATGTCTATACTTCCTCACAATATTAATTTATAATTTTAGTTCGGATTCAATCCTAAACTCAAACCAAGCAAACATTGATTCACTGAGCTTTAAATTACTCCGTATGAAGCCTCAAGCTCGCGTAGATCGGATTTCGCAACCAATTGATTTCCGGGATCCCGGTTCCGGTGTTGTTTCTGGTAGAGGTAGGACCAATAGTTACTATTGTACGGTATGTAAGGTTATGTAAAGTTACATTTGACTGTTGTAGTGTTACCAGAAAGCATATTTTTAATTTTAAGATTTTTTTTTTATCTAAACTGAAAAGGACACACTCGATACGATACGATAAATAAGAACTAGTCCAAAAAGTGTCTCGAGTGTGTGTGCAGTTGCCCCGACAGACTTCGTTCTGTCAAAAGTTATTGATTGACGTCAAATGTTTGACATGTGTTTTAATTATTATTTACTTCTGTGGTTTGTATATGAAAATAAGTGTTGTTTTTACTATTTTCCTCGCAATTTTTACGTTTTTTCTCTCTATAAGAACCTTCCTTCTGCCTTAACAAAAATATGAAAATAAAATTAACCGAATTGGTCGAGCCGTTCTCGAGTTTTGCGCTTAGCAAAACATTTGGCGATTCATTTTTATTTATATCGATATAAGACAACCTATTGTACTTATAAGTTTATTTTAAGCAGTAGTAAAGTCAGTAACACAGGCTGTTGCTTATGTAGCCTGCTTAGGATACCTGTGGTGAAGTACCATTAAGTTGATTAAATGTACTACTATAAAGTACAGTAGTAGTTTAATTGCGTCGAGCTCCTCAAAAATGTATGTAGTCATAGCTGTCGTATTCATGTAATGTGTTTTGATATTACCGTGGTACCGCCGGTGTTCAGTGTCCTCTGACTACGGTGGCCATTTACTATTAGACGGGACTTATTGAAAATAAACATACTTTGGTTAACAACTCTAAAGAACTCGAAAGTCCTTCGAAAACTCGAAATGGGGGCAAGTACCTATTGTTTTTATTTTTAATCCTTTAAATTTACTACCAAAAACAACTTCACCTTTTTTATAAATTTATAATACATCATAATATATCTAACAATAACACATTCATTAACGTGCGGATGGAGGAGGAACACTTTTCTGTGCATAGCAAATACTAACATACATTTGTAAATGTTTAAAAGATTAGGTAGAAAAGTATGAACGATAAGGAGACGATATCGTCCAATGACTCGAATATTGCGAGAAATTTAGGTGAATTTCTATACGAATGCTTATAGTGTAATTGTGACTGGCCTGTTGGCCTATTGGTTAGTGACCTTGACTGCTATGCCATAGGTTGTGGGTTCGATTCCCACCCGAGTCTGGGTGTTCTTTGTGTCCGTTGTTTGTATGTTTGTAAAGTCCCTCGCGACACTGGAGTAATTCCTAATGCGGGACTTGTCTTTTTAATAAAAGAAAAAAAAAGAAAAATATATTAAAGCAATGTTACTTGTCCTTTTATGCAGTAGTGGCTCCCGATGGACACGATAACAACGATCATGAAATATGTTCATAATCGTTATCAACTTAGTACTATAAAAATTGCATTTTTCTTCAATTCAAATGAATTAGAATTTTTGAAAATTTTCAGATTGATTTTGATAATTGACATACAAACAGCCCCCTCTATTCTAAACGATAACCGGTGCCTATTTTATTTTTTATGATATTATCTTTCTCTTCCTTTGTAAAGTAAGTTCAGTAAGTAATAAACAAGTTCATTATAATCGCTACAGCGCTCACACCGCGCAGAAGTTACGATAATCGCATGGTTGTAAATTACTACAATAACCATCAACTTAGGTAGGTACCTACTTAGCTACAAAATGTTACATAATTAGAACTATTACTACATTAATATTAAGTGTAAATTTGATTAAACAAAAATCAATGAGCAGAAGTGATAAAACACTATATCGATTTGATTTATATAGAATAATAATTAACATTAAGCATACAAGTGAGATCTTGTTCCCCAAGAAACATACATAAGGTATCTAAATAATTATCGCAAGGTCAAGAAAAAATTAGTTCGTGCGTTATAGGTAGATCGCGTAAGTCCGGTTCTGTCCCGGACATAGATCATAATCTATGCGCGAGAGATAAATAGTTCTTGACGCACTTATCTTAGGAACTTATTTTAAAAATTGTACTGTATATCCACTTATTGAGTAAGGCATTGTATAACATGTTACAAAGCCGGTCAAGTTGGAAAGGGTGTAGTAATCATACATATTTAATGAATGTGAAACGATATGCGACATTTATTCATGTCTCGCTTACACTTTGTCTCTGTGACTCTCCTAATCTATGAACTCATCTATGTCTACGCGTTCACGAATTTAAGTTTTTTTTTTTATTATGGTATAGGGGCAAACGAGCAGACGGGTCACCTGATGGTTAATAAATAAATGACGACCGCCGCCCATGAGCACCTGCAACTCAAAAGTCATTGCTTCACTTCCGATTTTCTGTGAGGCCGTGGTATCACTCCGGTCGAGCCAGCCCAAACGTGCCGAAGCATGGCTCTCCCACGAATCAAGAATTAGAAGATCGATTCGAGTACAGGGCTTTCGAATACGCTGATCTCGTGTTAAATAAACAGTTACCAAGTCCACTTTTATCTTTTTACTCATGGACCCTTTGGAAATAATATTTCTATAGACGCATAAACAGGATGTCACACTAGACGAAAGTAATGTTATGTCATTAAAAGCTGTTAAGTATGGTAACAGACTCAGTCCTGAAAGTAAATAAGAATATTTAGGATCCATAAGAGCTTTCTTTATCTACTCTTGTTAGTAACACGCGTGTCCTCACTGTCTGAGTTGGACTCATCTTTCAGTAGAAAAAAATGAATTTTAATGTAAATAATCTAGTTAACGGTTTCTTTTTTGGTGTTAAAAGCTGAATGTAATTGTTTTTACCATCACTTTATTTTTAAACAATTTTGCTGTCTACGAACGGCTAAGATAGAGATTTATCAGACAACAGAACAAAATTAATTAAGTTAATAAGTATAGAAAAAAAAGATCTATCATGAAGTAAATTAATTTTAAAAAAATAGCGCCATCTCTTCGAATCTTGTTGAACCACGCTGACTGCAGTCATTGCTTTGTTATGTTGTGTTTATACGTATTTGTGTTTCTATGCTGCACAACCTTGAAATCAAGGCTTGCTAATTTTTAACCCCCGTCGCAAAAAGGAGGGATGTTATAAAGTGTGTATCTGTGTATATATTGTGTCTGTCTGTGGCATCAGAGCTCCGAAGCGGATGAACCGATTCTAAATTAGTTTTTTGTTAGAAAGGTGATATGATCGAGAGCGTTCTTAAGTATAATTCAAGAAAATCAGTCCAGCCGTTTGAAAATCATCAGCTCTTTTCATGATGTGAGTAACTTCTACTGGTCTGATCGATTTTAGTTTGGTATCCTATGAGTTCAATTATATTAAAATAACATAGTAACCCTGATCATCTGTAATCAGCAAGATACCCAACTCCTCACCAACTTATAGCATAGGAGGCGTGTTTGATCTCATTGGAATACTCTCAAGGATTTGATTATTATAGCATAGGAGCCGTGTTTGAGCTCAGTAGAATAGGTACTCCCAAAGATTTGGTTATTGATAGAAGATGGATCCTTTTACACTTTCCTCTGGGTATAACTGGAAGAGTGCTTAAAATATCCCTTAACATTCTATCTACTGACGCCACTGCCTACAAACCGTAACTTTTATTTTTTTATTTCAGGTCTAATAATCCCCCAGATCCATTTATATGCGCCTGCGCTCATACTCGCAGCAACATTTAAAAAGTATCTGGGGGATTTCTGGCCAACCAGATTTGTCTGACTGCTTACAAATAGCATTAAAATAGTTCTTTAAACCTCAGATATAAAAATCAAGGCTCAAGGTTACTTACGTTATTTTTTCGAACTTTAAACCGGCAGGTATAAATAATCGCAGATAGAAACTGTTAATTTTAATAACTGTTAATTTTAATGAACTTGTGTGCTATAAATATTTAAAAATCAGCAAAGAAGAATTCAAGAAAGTACCAATGATTTTATGTAACTTAGCACCTGGTATTCGAAAATTGGCCGCCGGCCCAAGCCAGCAGGTATGCACTCCTTTAGAGTCTCTACTAATACTACTTACTACATACGACACATTTTGTTCGTCAGAAAATAAGTAAGATCTCTGGGATCCTACTCTATTGGTCTCATTTTGTTCATTACTTCGATACGTACACAGTAGTATAATAAATAGGTCAGTGGATATCAATACGATTACACACAGACTGTAACTGTCAAAATATTTTGTTAAGAACAATTTCAAAGGTACGATATTGAAATGATTCTCAAACAATTGAAGACCAATAAGGGAAGTGGGTTTTGAAGAGCGCTCTGGTTTCCCTCAAACACGAATGAATCACTGATAGAGGAGGAACGGCAAAACTCAATTTTCTTCACAGGATTTTAATTAAACAGTTGAAGCAAAATACAAGCCGATCTTTCTTTTTAAACACGTTAATTAGTTGATTTCAAGTCATAACGTCTCCAGAACACATAGTAGATATACATATTCACTAGATCATTAGATACATACATTCGGTCTAAATATTCCATTGTATTTTTACACGCTTTATATTAACTTAACCTGTATGTGACGGAATCTTTCAAAGTAGTTTTCACTAACTGCAAGACGTACGATTAACTTGAAAATTTGCAAATTTAAAATTAAAAAGAACTAAATAAACACGATTAAGTTTTCGTGTCATCGTCATTTTTAATTCCATTGAGAAATTAAGAATTGAGCCATAGTGTACACTACAACAAATCTACACGTGTTACGGACTGATACGGAAAATAGAATTACAATTAAGAACAAAAAACTGTTATCAAATTCTTCTAAAACCGGTACGGTTTTTAACACCATTGTAAAAAGATCTCTAATGCCTTAAGAATTGAATAATCTTAATTAGTAAAGGACTGAGTCACAGTTTAGTAGTGTAAATCTTTAATTAGAAATATTAGAGACATATTGTGCGTACCTATTCGAAAGCGTAGTTTTTTGAACGACTGTGGATACTAGGGACTTTTTAGTGGAATAAGTTTACAAAATAAAACCTTTTAAGTGACTTAAAAAAGGGATGTTCTCAATTCGTTACGATCTTTGTTTTTATCTATGTTTCCCGATTACTCGAAGATGGCTGGACCGATTTGGAAAATTCTTTGTTATTATGAAAGGCATATAGGTATCTGATGATGTGATCCTGGAGAAAATGACGGAACTGTTCAAATATTATAGGCACACCTATAGCCATTTGGGTATGTTTTATATTAACTCGTGCATATGCTATCGGAAAGCACCATTGGATGAAGTAGAACTGATGATGAAGACCACAGATAGCAACCGAAACTACTCAATATATCACGGGTTGCGATTCCATTACTTTAATATTACTCAGTATTTTATGCTCGGCACAAAGCATAATGTTGAAGTACTAGGAGAAGTCCTCAACACTTAAAGTCCCTGAATCGGGAAAAGCAATACTTTGTAAAAGGTGTTTGGCAATTGACGTTAAGCTATTGTAACTTAGATAAATTACAAACCGAAACACCCAAAAGTGAGAAATAAAAATATAATGTTTTAATACTTAAAGGCGGTTTCAAAAAAACAAGGTGTATCTCAAATCGACTGATGTTTTTTTGTGTATCTTACGTCTTCGCATATTTTAACCGATTTCAATCATTCTTTTGAAGTTATACTTCTTTTGGCGCGTTATGCAAAAATGATGAGAGTAAATTTTTTCGATGCGCGCGCACACCGTCACAGAAAAACCGACACCCTGAAGTTAGCTAGTCAATATTTTAGTTTTTCAAAAAAGTTACCAACTTCACGATAGTGATAAAATTGGTTTTTACATATTACTTTAAGTACGTTTGTAGAATTTGTAGTTAGTTGACGGTGTGTATTATTTATGATAATTTACTGTGTTTAGTGATAAAAAATGGTTTTTACATATTACTTTGAGTCCGTTTGTAGAATTTGAGGTTAGCTGACGGTATGTATTATTTATTATGATATTTAAATAAACTTTATTTAACTAGATAAAAGTATAACTTCTTACGTGCGTACATAGCACACACACACTTTTTTTCAATTGAATTGGTGTGGACTCTGGGTTCGTGCTTAAATTTTAGGAAAACAATAGGGATGAAGAATACGGGTTATTACAATTTGTCATTATTTTGGCGCACTAAAGTCGGTGATATTTTTTTGAAGATAAATAAAGATTATTATTTAATTTACACTAGTTTATATCTAGCAGTTTATATTTTGCTAAGAAGCATTAAAACTACTAAATGCTAGTGTTGTCTAAATCTCATTAACAAGACGAGGCGTATTTTCAAAATGATCTAGAAAATGTACTAAATACACCCGCCTAGATTGGCGAAACAGGAACCCTGCCTACTACAGATGGAAACAGAAGTTTTTGGGGGCTGCGACGTATAACCTCTACAATAAATTAATTTACAAGGGTGGGCTGTTTACCATCTCTGGATTCGTTTCGGTGGACAGGGTCTAGCACAGACTTCTGTACGGCCAACCAATAACCCTATATGTAACGTATAGAACCGGTGACTTTTCGGGAAAGAAAAGCTCCGTAACAATTACCCAGGTATAATCAGTGGCGTAACTGTACCATCGGAGGCCCATGGCTAATTCATCGGATGGGACTCTAAGGGAGGGCCCCTTAGAGTGCCATCACATACACCGATTGCTGATAGAATGGATCAGTTTTCGTCGATCATCAGTTGTTACCACACCAATTGATCTAAAAAGGCCACCACACAAATCAATCGAAGTCGTCAATCAAGGTTGCAAGACAATGAAATTGTAAACAATATTTAATAAGTGAGACGCGAAGTGTTCTGAATTGGTTCTGTACTTAAAGGATGCCAACGGAACCCTATTAATTACTACGCCTTCGCTGTCCATCTCTCTGTCAGCGGGCTGTGTCTCTTGCACCATAACCATAGGTAGACAGTTGAAATTGCCGCTATTATACAACAAATAATAAAATTGAAAATGAAAGTGGGCCCCCGAAATACACGAAAGGTGATTTTTTCGTAGACGGTGTCTTACAATTCAAGACCAAAAAGTGGGTATAATGTTTTTTTTGCTCGAATAATACATACATAAAATTTTCACGGAACGGGTCTTACCAGGCCAGGTCCACTCCACAGTGTAGGTATAAAGCTACAAGTACACGGTTGGGTCGACTAAAGGTGCCAAAATTCAGTGGGCTGCCGCGCGCCGGCCGGGCCGCACGTTAGTACAATGCTCACTCACGCGCTGCATCGCGTTATCTGTTCGTATCTAGACTATCGAATTATTACTACCTTGCTTTTAGTTCTTTAGTTTATTTGTTCACAAAACTAGAGTAATAAGCACATAACTTATAGGAAATTTTTTGTTTTTTATGGTATAGGGGGCAAACGAGCAGACGGGTCACCTGATGGTAAATGACTACCGCCGCCCATGGGCACCTGCAACTCGAAAGTCACAAGTGCGTTGCCGCCCTTTAAGGTTATAGGAGTAGGAGAAGAGGGGGAGGGGGGAAGAATGGGAAGAGGGGGGAGAGGGGAAGGACGGGAATAAGGGAGAGGGAAGGGTTAGGGCCTCCGGTAACCTCACTCACGCGGCGAAATGCAATGCAATCATTGCTTCACGGCCGGTTTTCTGTAAGGCCGTGGTAACGAGCGGAGTCGAGCCGGCCCATACGTGCCGAAGCATGGCTCGAGCTCGGCTAATAAATATTCAGATTAATTAATTCCTTAAAAAAAGTCAACCCTAACGTCGCGGTGTCGTCAGAACAGATAAGAATTACGCGATAGAAAGAGAGGCAACTTCTAGGTGAATATAACTGTAGGTAACTAGCGCTGTGTAACCTAAATTGCAATTTTATTGTGTCTGAACAAGAGTCGCTATTTAATTAAATGATTTGGGAGTGGGACTTCTGTACCTGTACTATTATGAATTCTCTTGTTTGATATACATAATTTTACAAAGAAGTCTTAAACGATGAAAGATTAAGTATACGATTTTTAGACTAGTTGGAGATTGCTTGAATTTTTTACGCGTTACCCACAACGCGTTTCGCCCGCGTAAGTCCCATGCCGTGGGAATATCAGGATAAAGTACCCCATGTGTTAATCCAGTTGTGCAGCTATCTACATACCTAAGTTTCATCGCAATCGGTTCAGTAGTTTTTGCGTGAAAGCGTAACAAACATCCATACATCCTCACAAACTTTAACGTTTATAATATCAGTAGGATATGGTTTTGATATAACATTTCTTTGACTCAATTGCAATAATCAATATCTATTACTTAATTAATAGTAACCTTGTGTCCGTCATCACTATACCTACCTGGACCTAGTGCGGCTTGGCTTTTCACAAACATACCAGAACAGTAGGTAAAACTCTTAGGTTTAGTACTTATTTTTTTCTTGACCTTCAAAGGAAGTGATAATTAATATTTTGTAATTACACGAATCATGCACTGGCAACTCGGGAACATATTTTTATTTTGTTAAAAGATCCATTTACGCGATACATTGAAAACAGTTTTTCAATGTTACCATACTTTTACCGTGTTATATGTAATATATTTTACATAACTTGTCAAATTTGTATTTTTAAACCATTTCTTGATTAATATTAATTTTAAAAAAAATTCTATATTTCATTCATATTTAAAATTTATGTATCAAAACAAAATAAGAAAAAATATTTTATGGGACCATAAAGCAGTTAACCGGTATCGTATGCTGGTTTGCTGGGGTTCACAGGGATTTCCTTTCTAGGGTACACCTGAGTACCCGGCATTAGGACCCGTGACGGAACACCGTGTGACTTTAGTCGGTTCGAGTCCGACATACCACATTGCCGTTGACCCCGGTGAGATGGTGATGTTTGTAATAAAAGTGTTATTATTAAAGCTATTTTGATTTTTATAAAAATGAATGTGATGACACTAATAGTTCCACTAGGCTTGAGAACATTATAGTCTTGTAAATGAAATGATAATAATATATATTATGATAAACAATTTAATTACACGTCTGTATTATTTATACAGACGTATAATTATTCATATATCGTATATTTATAATTATAATAAATATATTTACATATTTATTATGATTATACAGGAGGTTACAGAAATGTGTGGTCATGTTTAAGGGGTAAAGGTATCAGATATTTATTCTTAAATTAAGGCGTGTCTGATAGAGTGGGACAAGAATAGACGATCCTAATGATTCTGTTATCAGGCCCGTATCAGGGTAGGGTGACTTCAAATATGCCATAAACTTGCCTCAATAATATGAATAAACTAGCTGTGCCCGCGACTTCGTCCGCGTGGAATAGTGTATTTTTATCGAATCAATAGTCTAAAAAATAAGTTTCAAACTTCTAGCTCTCAATATTACAATACTTCCATACAACTTTTCATCCCTACCTTACACCCCTTTTTACGCATTAAAAAGTAGCATATGTCCTTGCTCAGGCTCTAAGACTACCTGTGTACATTATTTCATTTAAGTCGATTCAGTAGTTTTGGCGTGAAAGGGCGACAGACAGGCAGAGTTACTTTCGCATTTATAATATTAGTACATCGAGATATTATTTACTAGAGAAGCCACTCAGAACAAAATACATGTTCCGTTTTTATTTGAATTAAAACTAAAAAGTGCTGCAGCGCTAAAACAATAATTTGTAGTCAAATCCTAAAGTATTAACAAGCAGCGCTCGGTCGTTTTTGAGTTGTAGTTTTCTCGCGAGCGTAAGGTCCTAAGCGCCGTGATTTTCATGGTGTTTACGCGTGTTGCCCAACAAACTGCTACAAAGATTTGTTTTTACTGCGGTGCAGGGGCCGCAGTTCGCATTACAAACTTTTTCTTCGCGGTGTCTACTCTATACGCTAGTAATAATAACTCAGTGGATTAGTAAGGATTATTGAGGCAAGTCAGAAGAAAAGTGGCGGGACATGTCGGTATAAATTGAAATGCTTGGTTAACCAATTTCGGGGTCAAACACAAAGTTTATTCGCTTCAACTGTTTATTCTGCAAATGTTGTATTCTTATCGGCCAAGTTAAAAGTCGAATATCGATATCGATGAAAAAGAAAATTTATTTTTCACGTCATTATTAGGAATATAGATTTTACTCTTCGGTGGTAAAATACATATATTATATACACAGTGTGTACCTTAAATATAACCACACCTTTATAGGTACCCACACACACACACACACACACATACGTGAAGCAGGGAACTAAATTCAGTTCCCTACATTATGTTATGTCTCTGCGTTACGTTCCAAAAATAATAAGATATATTATCAATTGTCTAGATAGGACAATAAAATAATTTTCGTAGAAAAAGTTTCATCATATATGACAGTATTGCCCTATGTCAAAGATTGGCAAAATTACTTTTAAAATTACACTAAAAACATTTTATCGACTATCAGATGAGGGTCTAAAGCGCTTTTGTAACCTTCTACTGCACAAGTTTCTAGAGATCATAAAATTTGTTTAATATCCTACTAATATTATAAACGTGAAAATTTGTGAGGATGTTGCTATGTTTGTTGCTCTTTCACGCAAAAACTACTTAACCGATTGAGATGAAACTTGGTATGTAGATAGCTGGACACCTGGATTAGGCTACTTTTTATCCCGATATTCCCACGGCCGCGGGCCTTACGCGGGTTAAACGGCGGGGCGCAGCAGTATTATGTTAATATATGTTTTATAGATACGAAAGTAACTTTGTCTGTTTCGTCGTGTTTTCCTAGCTAAACCACTTCCTGAACTTTGTAATGACATGGAGTACTTAATGGTGCGCAGCAATCATCATCATATTTCAATCAATTT
This sequence comes from Euplagia quadripunctaria, assembly GCA_963859945.1. NCBI lineage: Eukaryota > Metazoa > Arthropoda > Insecta > Lepidoptera > Erebidae > Euplagia > Euplagia quadripunctaria. The sequence continues at coordinate 8,165,483 of OY982581.1, read as the reverse complement.
ACATAACATTTTAACAAATTAGGTATACACCTAAACCTTCCTCATGAATCTCTCTGCCTATTAGTAAAAACATCACATAAATCCGTTCAGTAGTTTTTTAGTTTATCGCAAACAGAAAGACAGACAGACGCGGCTGGGTACTTTGTTTTATAATATGTAGTGATTACACTAGTCAGACTATTCACAATCTTAACTAATATTATAAAATAAATCATCAAATTTTGCATATACGTTCTTAGGAGTAGGTACATAAAAGGACTTAGGACATACCTAGATATACATGGCGAAGTCGCGGCCAAAAAAAAAAAATATAATTTTATAAATGCGAAAGTTTTTGTGTACGTACGTATGTACAGTAAGTGTTTATGTTTGTTACTTATTCACGCTGTAACGTCTAATAAAATTTGGCACACAGACTGACCTGGATACGGACAAAGGATAGACGAAGGAGGAGGAGGACAAAGCTTTCAGATGCAGTAATACAGCATTAAAATAGGTTAGGAAAACAATGCATACCAAATTAAACATAAATAATTTTAACACGAATACTTTTTTCTTTAGGTGGTTCAATCCTAATACCGCAGTAATTTCGATATTAGAGATTTGCGTTAAAAATACAAAATTAAAAATGTCTCAAAATATTATATGTAATCAATTCAGCGTATTAGATCAAAACAGATTAATAAATAAAATAATAACCTTTAAATAAATATCGATAACACAATCTATAAAAACATCGTACAAACACTAGCTGTCAAATACATTCCGGTAGGTATTCTATTCAACAGCAGAGGACGCTTAATTAAAAAGTGGAAATATTCTAAATCAATGAAAATCAACTGAAATCACACAGTTCGGCATTTGTCGATTTTTTTTTTTTTTGAAAAGCCAATATTGAATGTTGGTACTTTGCTGACGTTTGCTTGACACAGTTGTTAGCATCAGACTAAGCTGACTTTTTCAGCTAGTAGTAATAAGTTTTCGTTTGTTTTTGTGAGCCTTGGCCGGTCTAGTATCTTTATATTTATATACAGAGTGTAAGTAACACTGTACCGAATATTGAAATAGTGTATTCAGACCATCATTCCGAGTCGAAAATCATTGGAATTTTCTGACTGAAAATTCATAATTTTTTTTTTTTTATAATTTTAAATGTTTTTGGTTAAAAGTCATATCACAATGAGTAAACAGAACATTTTACCGGAAAAAAAATTAACAAATAGCCCATACGGCCAAAAACTGCAAATTAATCAATTAAACAAAGCCACCACAGGAACGCGTGGCCGGAACAGGTTGGCCAACCCTATCGCGTGAGTGGAACCAAATTTATTTTCTGTTTATCATCACAGGATAAGAGATCCAGAAACAGTTTACTTTCTTAATTGAAACCTTAGGATAACAAATTATATATTTTTAGGTATGAGAGTGGCCGTGATGGTATGAAGTGAACTTTGAATTCTGGATCTCTCGACAGATGGCCCACTTATGCTAAAGGCTGAAAGTTGAATTGAGTTTGACATCTCACGTGCCTACTCTTATTTTTTTTAAAGCTTCGTGTAATTTATTAAATTTAAATAACAAACAAAATTGGTCATAGTCATAATTACTTCACTTTACTCACAGCTTTATCAGACAAATGCCTAGTTTCTTATTTAGAATTATCCCTTACGAAATTTAACTATAGCAGGAAAATACAAAACTAAGGGCCATTCAAGTCCCATAGCACAACAGGTTTAGTATACGCGGCAGACAATCCGGTCATATTTATAAGTAGGTACAGAAATCGTTACTAATTCAAATGCTTGCAGACTTATTAAAAACCAGAATATAGCTGTACTTAAATCGTACCTTTTCACTGACAAATATTGGGCTTCGAGTCCTTCTCCCTTTGGGGATGAAGACGAAACTACAGCTATTTCAAGACACTAGTTCGTATGCCGATTAATTGAGAAGAATATATGCTTTCTTAATTCAGACATTTAAAAAATTTGACAAAGTATAATAAAGAAAATGGTTACAAGATTTGACAAAAACCGAACTGCGAACGTCTAAAGTAGAAGGGGAATCCACTGATGAAAGAGTGAGGTAAACAGTGGAAAAAACGATGAATGTATCTGGGTAACGCTGAAGTGACGTTTCACAATCCATACCGTGAAAGCCGTTGTTCGGATTTTAACAACGCTCGCACAGTAATTTTGTGTTACATTTTTGTACGATGCGGGATAAGATTAAATAAGATAATGGTCAATTGAATATGAGAGCAATAAGAATATTAATGTGATCTCAGTAGTGTGAGTAGTAGCAACACCATAGAGGGTGGTAACACTCGTCCCATTTTTAATTGTGGATTGCTCATCCTTTAGGCCCTAATGATGGAATACATTGTCGTCGAGTGGCTCCCTTCATATAAATAAATGTTATTGTAATGTAGATAATATCATAAATGAAAAGTTTTCAGCTCAATCATGTCATACAACTCGTTGTCTGAATTAGCTGAGATATTATTATATCTCACTGTATTAGCACATAGCGCGTCAATTTCACACCTCTGTCTTGCCAAACAGAAAAAATTTAACTGAATTTCGAGAAGACTCAAACCTAACTATTTTTACTGACATCACAAAATCTTATTGTGTGTATTTTTACAAATATTTTAAGTTTTGTGTGCGTGTTTAAGAGTTAATTTCGGCTTGTACTTACTGTTTTATTTTATGATAAACCATGAGAAGTTGCATTATTTTAGTTTATTCGCACAGTTTTATAATCGGGCACCCTGATGTTCTCTTTAGGTAGATACTTTAAGGTTTTAGTATACACTGCTATTAGAATGTAGTGTTACCGGTATCAAAATTGCAGATTTACCTAGCTTTTCGGCAAGTGGAGCAACAAAGGAATGTTGCCATCACATCAGTTTTATTTATGACAATGAACTTAAATTAGTGGAGTTTGTGAAACAATATTTAGAAAATACAATTTTTAATCACTTTGTAACAAAAAGGACTGACGAGTTATTTCTCTTTTGATTCCGTCATGTTCGAATAAGAAGTAAGTACTATGAAAAATCACGCAAGCAAAGGGCAGACGCCTCATTAACTGTGCCGTTTTTCTCGGTTATGTGCAAGTACAAGTATGTGTGCCGCCCATGGGCACCTGCAACTCGAGTCAAGCAACAAGTGCGTTGCCGGCCTTAAGGTGGGAAGGGCGGGGAGGGGGGAGGTAGGAGTGTGGAGGAGGGGGGAGAGGTAGGAGTGTGGAGGAGAGGGGAGAGGGGGGAGGGGGGAGTGGGGAGAGGGAAGGGTTAGGGCCTACAGTAACCTCACTCACTCGACGAAACACAACAAAGCATTGCTTTACTGCCGGTGTTCTGTGAGGCCATGGTATCACTCCGGTCGAGCCGGCTTATATGTGCCGAAGCAAAGTTCTCTTGTGCGATTGGACAAATTTTGAAATAATAATAATAATTGACACATCTCACACACGGCCGTCTGATCCCCAAACTAGGCAGAGCCTGTACTATGGTAACCAGACTGCTGATAAACATACTTATATATTTCTAAATACATACATATTGTAGATAAATTACACACAGACACAGAACAAATATATGCTCATCACACAATTACTTGTACTGGGTGGGAATCAAATGCACAACCTCTGGCTCAGCAGTCCGGATCACTAACCACTAGACCAACAGGTCTGTCAAAAGTCAGAAAACCTCAACGACTCACCTTTAGAGTCCTGTGAGGACTCATCCTCTGTTGTGTGGCCATCATCTGCTCCGGATTTCTTATCGTCATCCTGCACAATAGAAATATTTTGTCTTTATTTTTAGTGACCATTCACACCACACCACCTGGTTCTATCTACTATACATATTTTAATGAATTAAATAGTCTGCACTAAACAAAAAATACTTTTATTTCCTATAGTATACATAGATTCACACTCTTTTCCCTATTACTTTTACCTCAAGATTAAATTTGTATAGTAACTAAAGAAATATACAGTATATGTTATACTTCAAAACGGATCTGAAAGTTGGCCCACAAAGAGAACGGATGAGAGACGCCTGTATGTAGCCGAAATGCGAATGTTGAGATGGATGTGTGGTGTGACTAGGATGGACAAGGTGAGAAGTAAATATAATAGAGGGTGCCTGAAAGTAGCACCAGTGAATGAAAAGCTGAGGAGCAATAGGTTATCGTGGTATGGACATGTGATGAGGAGGGATGAGCAAAATGTGGTGAAAAGAGTTTTATGTTTGGATGTTGACGGGTACAAGAGAAGAGGACAACCAAAGAAAAGGTGGATGGACTGTGTGAAAGCAAAAAAGGTTAAAAATGGAGTAAGCAGTAAAATGACGAATGATAGAGTAGAATGGAAGAATAAAACATATTGCACCTATCCTAAATAAAATTGGGACAAGGGTAGGCAGATGATGTTATACTTCAAAATCTACTTTAATTTAAGAACCCATATATAAAAATGGAAAGAACACTCATTCACAACCCTGTCAATCTTTTGTTTTCTCTTCTCTCCAATTTAAATTAGATGAAAAATTCTTATTTTCATTGTTATCACTTTGTGCCTGACAAGCTACTAAGATAAATCAATAATTACTGTGCTGATAGCTAATATGTTTTTCAATATAAACTTTGTTCTCCTGATAAAAATACTTGGCAAAATGTTGATTTTTTAATAATGTAAATAAGACAATATCATCCCTGTAATTTGGTGTTTTTAGCAGTTTTGTTTATGTTAGATTTAACAGATGGTGAACCATTTTTAATGTTGATGAATCCACAGGTGTTGAATAAAATGAAGTACTGTACTCTTACATACAAATGTCTCTTACATATAAATGTCGTAATGATCATCATATTAATACATGTCACCTTTATATATTGACAATTGAAAGGCAATAGAGGATAAACGATTTTTTTGTGGAAATTGAGTTATACATATACATTGTTGGAATATCCAAATATTTCCATGTCAAAAGACGTCTGAATTTCATGTTTCCGCCAAGATTTTTGTCTGTCGGTTATCTCAGCAATGTTTTTAAAGGCAGCAACATGTTCTTTTTACATGAGCAGTTTTGGAGCATAATTGGATAAACCGTTCTTCTCATTAATTTTTAACTTGTGCTCTATTTCCTATTTTTTTTCTAATTGAAAAACACATTGTCCCTTTTTACCTGAAAGAACATATGAAATTATTTTAGGCGAAACCTTTGTCCCGTCTCCGTTTGTGGCTAAATAGGATAAGCAACATTCATTCCTAAAGTACCTAATAATTCGTAATAATATTAGTACCATTGGATAAGGATTGCCTTTAGAATAATTTTAATGCTAAAACAAACAAAATCCAAATATAAACTGATTTTTAATGATTTTATTTTCTTTTAGTTTTTTGGCTCCCCTGTAAATTTTGATTAATGTTGCTTATTCCCTTTTGTCTTTCAAGTGTCGATATTAAAAATTGTCATACATGTAAAAGAGATTTTTGAAATAAAAATAATTTATTCTGAGATAATGAAACAATACAAGTGCTGTTGCTAAGGCTTTTATCAATTCGTTGTAACTGTGTGTTTGAAGGTTTTCATCTTTATTTCTTGCTAGTGTTTTTTTAACTTTTAACAAAGTTTTCATTCGTAGTTGAAAACGTCAAGATAAAATCAAAAATATGCAATCTTGCATTGCCAAATCTGCATGTCGAACACCCATTCTATTGGTGAAGTCGGCGTCACTACCGCGTGCTATCACTCAACTATCAACCTTATGAAAATGAGCACAAGTCGCAAAATGTATTGCCTTTCACCTAGTACTATAGTAGACATATACAGATGGGTACTTATAGCAACTAAATATGTATGTGCGAATGCTGGAAGGAATATTCTATATAGCTCCAGTGAAATCTACCTTAAAACTACGTTTTTTTTTGTTTTTATTTATTACATTCGCGCCATAGGCCTACAGGAATATATGTAAGAAAAAAAAGGATATCAGCAATAAAGGCCCCAAAATTATACCCATGTTTTATTTACATCGCCGGCCGAGTTCCGAGCGTAACTAATGAGTCGCGAGGCCGCGGTTCAGTGGAACAACAACATATCACGCTGCCTTTAAAATTGAATAATCGCTAGAAACTAAATATCAAGGTCATGCGGATTTCATATCAATGTCATATAACATCGTGCACATTAACAAAGGCCCTGCAACGAAATGCAAAGGGGCGGGGGTGGCTAAAATATACGAAACCCCGAAATATATCCCATTAGAATCAGTTTCGATAACTGATCAAAACGGCATTCACAGTTTTTATTGCGAAATATTGACTAGTATCACAACCCTCGGTGGCGTAGTTCCCGCTTTTAGCGGGAAGCAAACGTTCTGTCAGCCATGTTGAGACGCAGGCAAACATTAGTGATATAACACGGAAATAACATCACTTCACAACTTAAATTGTTCTTAACAGACGCACACTGTTACGTAGAAAATTGATATAATAATATATTTCACAACTATACCTGATTATCACTGATTTTTGCTTTATCGGTATCACCCGACATTTTTACTACTATGAAATTGAAAGCGAATTCCAAGCGTCTTCAAACACCGGACAACACAAATGCACGCACCCATAACATAGAAAAAAAAGTTCCAACGTTTAGTTGTGTCGGATGCATCTAGCACTTTAGCAACAAAACTATACACAATTTATGGGTTTTCTTGAATAGAATAAAAATAATAGTAAGCAATATTATAATCAAGATTTGTGAAAGTAATTGACCTTTAAGCTATAATAGTTACAAAATAATTTTTTTTGCAAGATAATTGCTAAAATGTTAAATTCTTTTAATACATACAATATATTTTGAACACGATACAACTTGACTACTGATCAGACTAGCGAGTGAACCGGTTTACACATGATACAATTTAACTACTGATTGATTACTGATCAGATTTGCTTACAAGCAGATTACGAGTCCACACAGCTAAATCGCCAATTTTATTTTATTTATTTATTTATTTTAGTATACCAACAGCATACATACACAGAGAAATAATATGTAAATAATAATATAAAAGTCTGGTGTGCATGCCCATTACAGGTACACACAACAAACAAAATTTTCCTTAGATTTTATTATGATTATCTGCTGGACAGACGGATTGTAAGGAAGGTGCCCGTATACCTAATAGTTTTACTTTTTGAAGAAATGCTACCTGTATTGATTTTATAATATAAATCATCAAATAAATATAACCACCAAACTGATGAAAAGTGTTAATAACGTACCACTGTAAAAAAATAGGAACACATTCGCTCAGTACTCAGCTTGCAAGTAGACCAAAATAAATGATACAATTGGCCGATTAGCGTCCACGTAAACCGATTTGATGTTACACAATCAAGTCGTGCGGTCCTGACTACTCAATGACCCAGAATTGGTCAAATTGTGTCCATTTAATATGATTTGATTGACAATCTAGGGAAATTGTGCCGTGTTTAAACCGTTTGAGTTACTTATTAGATACGTTTTGGCTATGGTATTCTATTGTGGGGGAATGCCGCTGATATTCAACCTGTCTTCGTGCTGCAGAAGAGGGCTATCCGAGCAATTTATAACTTATGTAATCGTGATTCAGTGAGGCAGAAATTTAAAGAAATAAACATAATGATAAAATTATTTTCTTGATTCACAGGCTATTTCACACTACTTAATACAAATGTAATGTGAGCTAATATGTTCTTCATTTACTGTATAAAAGAGATATAAGGAGTTATCAGTGAGAGAGAGGGGGCCCCAGGGCACCAAAGGTCCTGAACACAGACACAGGAGGACACTAATTACAAAATGTATTTAAAAAATGACCCGCGCAACTTCGTCTGCGTTTGTATAGTTTCCCCGTTTTTGCAACACTATTCATTGATACTCCGCTACTATTCGTCGTAGCGTGATGTTAAATAGACTTGTTATATAACCTTTCTAGATAAATGGGCTATTCAACACTAAAATATTTTTTCAATTCGAACCAGTAGTTCCTGAGATTAGAGCGTTCAACAAAATAAATAAATTCTCCAAGGTTCGGTCTATCTCTGTACCAAATTTTATCAAAAGCTGTATGTTTAACGGTTTAGGGGTACAAACATACAGACAGAGTTACTTTGGCATTTATAATATTAGTAAGTATGAATGGCCGCTTGAGGGACACCAAAAAGGTACTTGCCTAGGGCAATGTTGAAGTGATGATCTTTTTTTTTTTTAAAAGACAGCTCCCCCATTAGGAATATTCCTGTGTCGCGGGGGGATTTACAAACATTCAAACAACGGACACAAAAAACACTCAGACTTGGGACAACTATTTGTGGATTACACAAATTTTTGTCCCGTGTGGGATTTGAACCCATAACACTCGGCGCAGCGTAGTGGCGAGGTGACCACTTAAACCATTGCGCCATCCGTGCAGTTCAATCCGCCTCTGTGTGTGCTTCCCACTCTTGAATGCACAAATCCATAAGCATTAACTTTTTATATGAATATGATTATTATTAAATACAGAATGCTACAAAAAGGTGTGGTCATATTTTACGGTCTATGTTATTAATACAGTGGTTTCTTTCGGGATTTCTGATGTGTGAAATCTATAATATCTTTTTCTTTCGTAGTTATCTTTCTGGTCATAATTAGATTTTTTTCTTTAGCAGCCGATACGTATTCATCGAAATTATTACGCGCTACTGACATAATCGATCAGAGATGCCATAGTCACAGTTTATTATGTAAACTGGTACTTGTACTATTCATTGCCCCTCAAAGAACACTAGTCCATTAAAAATTTACATTTGGGGTTGCGTTTTTTAGAGGACGCAATTTTATTTTTTTGATGTGTAGGGGGGGTCAGTGTAAAGCTAAAACCAAGTTTGTGGGTTCGCCACCCTTGTCATCGCCATCTTGAAAATAGGGGTTGAAATGGTTTTTACGATATATCTCTTAAATTAATTATCTAATAAAAAAAAATTGTTAACATTTTTGGTTGTAAATTGAATTTTCTACAACTTTGGTATAGTATCTTTTTGTCGTAGAACTATAAATAAAAAAGTTATAAGTGAAAATGTTCAAAAATTAAATCGTCTTCACAATTAAAAACAGGATAAAATACATCCGCACGTAGAGAAATATTTAGCACAACTAAACAATATAAGTTGAACGACAACTTCAACACAATATTATCAGCTATTCTTACAATAAGCTCTCTTATAGAAATAATAATAATAACAGCAGGCAGATGTTCTTTTGTTCCCTCATGGTCACTTGGGTATTTTCTACCTGGACAGTATTCTCGGTCACGGCCATCAGATTTAAAATTATTTTAAAAATCAATAATTGTAAAATTCTGTAATGGAGTGGAAAAGAGTCAATAATTAATTATTAATAATATTGCAAAATAAATAATTAAAAAAATTATAATAACAAAATAATAAAAAAAAAACAATAACTGATGACACATCATTAGTACACACGTATAATATATGTATAGTTAAGAGTACTGAAAAATAATACTCACTTCGGAGCGCTGTGGAACCTTACACACCGTATCTCCGTTAAAAGAATAATCTCCATTTTTTTAATTTTTAGGGTTCCGCCCCTCCAAAGTGAAAAATCAGGTTGTCTGTCTGACTGTCTAGACCATTTTTCGTAGGAACGCGCATAGGTATCAAGTTGAAATTAAGATCAAATATTTATGTCTACGGTCCCTTAAAGCTGTAAAAAATGCAAGCAATCAAAAGATATTGCCATTTAAGCCGTATATTTTAACATTACGCAGGTAAATCAAAACCTATAGGGTACTACTGCCCATTGATCTAAAATCATTATATTTGGCGAGAAGCAAGTTGTCTCAATAAAAAAATTGAAAGTCGTTAATTTCTAGTTTTGGAAAATTTACTGTGGCTTATATCGATGTCTGGCAGAGTATTAGAACGGCAAGTTAAGTTTGACGGGCAAAAATTTTGGAGAACGGATTCCCGAGATGGACGAAAGTATGCCGCTGCTTCCGGAATTCACTCAACAGCCTGAAACTAAATTTAGTGAAATTGCCGCACATAGGAAAAAAATTGCAAATTCACATTTTATATTTTATTTTAGCTTGAACACCGGAATATTTCCAGCCATATTTTATGCATTAACAAAACTCTGTCTGCAGCAATCCATAAACAGATATATCAAAACATAATGTAATCGGAAACAAATGTAACTTTAAACAAGCAGATTCTTAATGTAACTACGTAAGTACTACTTGAAAAATTTAAAATATAATGTATAAAATGGAATGAAATATTGCGTAGGATGCAACACAGAAACTGTACTTCATTTTTGCGATTTTATGTCATACTTTGTGGGGGTCCCAGACGTCAGGGGCCCTGGGCACGTGCCCCGTGTTATGGTAAAGACGGTACTGTCACTCACACCAGCTTCGAATAGTACCTCAGTTCATTAACACACTAACTCATTAACCTGCGAGAGGGATATTGTTTATAAACTTATTTTGAGTCAATTAAATTCGATTTAACTGACTCAAAATAAGTTTATATACAATTGCATAGTTTATGTAAATAAGCTCAATACTTAAGAGGTTTATTTATTTTTTGCTTTTTAGTTCTTTTCGTCGGTTTAATTTTTTTACAAATTTTACAAATAAATGTCGAGTCCACCACTTGAAAAGTCTAGTGGTGGACTCGACCATCATAAAATCAAATTTAAAATTTATTTATTTTAAATTTAATTATAATATATATATAGTCACAGCGTTCGTGACGTTTTCCGCTGTCGGTACTTTTACCGGTTTTGGTTTTAACCTGTAAATTGTGTCTTCTTATTGTACGTCTGTACTTATTTTTCCGTAATTATATTTAACACCTTTGACGGCACTGATGCACGGTAGAACTCGAATGAGTTTATGTTGCATCTTTATGTATATACTCTGTATCTCTCTTTTGTTAAATTAATAAATAAAAATAAAAAAAAAAAATATATGCCTGTAGCCTATGTAGGTATTTGAGGTAAATTCTGGGCGTGGTGGGTGACACGACGCGCCGAGACCGCGCCGGTGCATTAAATTTATGACATTATCGTAACGTAGTGTTTGTAAGCTCTTCGATCGTAGTATTACTTTACTCTTACTCTTTAATTTATGCTTTGGCGGTTAAAGGTTTAAGCGAATCGTAAAGTCGAAAAGTCATTACAAGATGCCTTATATTATATCATAATTTAAGCCATTTTATTAGGAATTATTTAAAGAATAAAAAACATTACTAAATTACCTACACAACGTTACCACAAGTTGGAGTCGGCTTTCAGTCTAACTACGCTAAGGCCGATAACTTCAATATTTTACGTGAAGGCGACTGCCATCAGACCTCTACAACCCAAGTACTAGGCGATATCAAAGTTCTGTATTTAGACCAGGTTGTCGGACTTTTTAGGGCTCCAACTACTTGTAGTGAATGCCTGAAATTAATTCGTACCTATAACAATACCGTAACACGCACCCATTAATTAAATATAATAAAGTACATTAAACGATGTACAAAAATCGAAAGAAATAACAAAAATCAACGATAAAAACCGGACAAGTGCAAGTCTGACTCACGCACCGAGGGTTCCGTAAGCAAGCAAACTTGTATGTAAATAGTACTTACGTCCATCTCGGGAATCAATTCTCGAAGACTTTTGGCCGTCTTTTTCGACTTTCGGATTTTTTTCTTTACTTTTGCTGTCAGACTTTACTTCTTACCAAATTTCATAATTCTAGGTCAATGGGAAGTAGGTTTTGATTTACCTGCGAAATGTTGAACTTTGTTAAAATGAAAGGTTTAATGGCCGTATCTTTTCATTGCGTTGACTTAGAAGATTGTTTTTTTTTTACAGCTTTAAGGGACCGCTGACATAAGTATTTAATATCAATTTCAACTTGATACCTTTACGGGTTTCTGATTAAAAGAGTCATGACAGACACACAGACAGACAGACAGATATAACACGATGACTTTCGGATTTTTTCCTTTACTTGTGCTGTGAGACCTTGCTTCTTACCAAATTTCATGATTCTAGGTTAATGGGAAGTACCCTATAGGTTTTGATTTACTTACGAAATGTTCAAATTTGGTCAAATATAAGGCTTATGTGGTCATATCTTATGATTGCGTTGACTTAGAAGCTTGATTTTTTTACAGCTTCAAGAGACTACAGGCTTATGTCTTTGGTATTAATTTCGACTTGATGAGTCCATGGGTCCCTGAGAAAAAGGTCTTGACACACAGACAGACAGACGGGCAACAAAGTGATCCTATAGGGGTTCCTTTTTTTCTTTTGAGGAACGCAATCCTAAAAATGTAAAACATTTTAATTAAACCAATTTATAGTATTTTCTGTAAATCCATATTTATTTCGTATTTTCAAACAATTGCTTATAAAGTATGGAGGGTAGAAGAACCAGAAGTACCTCGAGCCACCTTCCATATTATAATGTTCTCAAGAACTGCCTAACCATAATAACTAAACGAAATTTTCTGAACATCCAAAGACAATCTATTTGACTTTTAGAAAATTTGAATAGTAAATTTTAAGAAGTTATCTACTGTGTTTACTATTTTATCAGCAATAAGTTCCTTTCGGATATTTGTGGAAACCTTATTAAATAATTTAAAGTTTTTCAAATACAAAACAAAATACCACTTGGTAAGCGTTAACATCTTCCATTTTGTCTATGGTCCGCGTCTTTCTCGCGACGAAGCGAACTCGCGTTGCGAGAAAAAACTTTCATAAAATTTTTGGGTCATTTTGATCCTTTTTAATGGCAGCGGTATTACGCGGTTGAATGTGAAATTGGGTTCAAATATGAGTGATTATTCTTCTATGGCTACGCTTCAAAACAATAGCCAAACGGCGGGATTTGCGGCTGCTTTAGAACGTGCTAGATTGGTAAGCGTTTCTTCTCTCTAATAAAAATCGTGTCTATTGACATTTACGTGTTATTTACCGTTAATTTTTTTATGTTTGTACCTTCAACATGGAAATTATCATAAATTTTCGATCCAACCTGACCTTTTTTGTACGAACTATGATGTTCCAATGAAGGTTCGTAGGTAAGACAGTTAATTACTTTTACCTAACCTACTTATTGATTGTAAATTTGCGTAGTGTTAATTCCACTACTAGTAAAATCAAGGAACAACGCTGTGCGGAACTGTTATTATTATTAACCTCAAAATCGGGTATTTTTATCTATACAAAATACTGTTCCGTCGCAGCACTTTATGGGAAAGCGCATTGGGCGCGAATTATACAGAATGCCTTACATTGTTAAGTCTGATGATTCACATAGTACATGATTTATACTTCTCAACATGTTGGACAGTTATGAAATCTGTGCATAGATGTAAGAGTGTGCATAGTTATTGTTTCTTCATAAAATTTGTATGTCTTAAGTTTTGTTTGCTTGAGCAGACTTCCATTATGAACTGAGCTTGAATCACAAACAATAGTCATTATTTTTGTAGCATTATAGGCTCAGAACAGGCAGAATCACAGAACTTACATGCATAAAACCTTTATTAGTTGTTCTTAAATATATTTGTTTAATATGCTAATATCTGACTGTTCTATTAAATATACTTATATCATTTTAATTCTTAATTAAATCTTTGCCTTATACCTTCATAACAAAAAAAATAGAATATAATTAACATACATAACCATTCAATTAATATTCAACATCAGTAAAATCAAAGTAATTTTCACAGTTTACTTTGTCTGGTGTTACATAAAATTCATCAATTATTTTCACACTATAAAGTACTTTACAATTGATTTGCTTCTGCATTTCACCTTATATACAGTAAAAATATCTTACTTCATATGATGATGGTTTAACATATGACATTAATAGAGCACTATGTTACAGACAAATAAACATCACTGTAACCACCATTTCTTTTAAATAATAATGGTCACTTATTATGTGTATGTGTAAATCGGGATTTAATGTAATGTTTATTAGGTATACAGGGTACATATAAGGTACTCTACGCCCTAAGCATGATTAGTGCAATATTCTGTCAAAAAATCTGGTAAAGGTATTGTACCTTATAAATAGTATTGTGATTAAGTCCCAATTTACACACATAATAAATATGTTTATACCATATATTTTCAATGATAATTTTAATCATAGGTTGCTGCTAAGCTTGAGGTAGGTGGCAGTAAGAGACCTTTGGAGGACGGTCCTGAACCGAATGCAAAGAAGTTGGCTTCAGTGGACACTGGTTATCAACAACAACAAATGAGGTGAGATTTTATACTCAGTTTACATATTATCAAAATAAAAGCAAAACTGGTCAGCCTCTTTTTTACTTAAATTATTTATCAATTTTAATCTCGATACCTCGTACACTTTTTACTAATGTTTAGATTGATGTCCACAAAATTTAAATACCCCAAATTCTCGAATATTATATATAAAGTCTAAAGATAATATGGCAGTCACAGTTGAAGTCAATCAGAGTCACATTTAAATTGTCCAGAGGGTACAATTGGTTATTGGTTGCATAACATTACAATGGACATGCACTATATAACAGTGGGTGGGTGGCTCTATTGGTTATCTCGATATAATTCAAGTTAAATAAAATTGTTTCATGTTGGTTAATTATAAAGTGTTTCGCACTAGTGGATCGGCAGCAGTAGTACCCGGAGGCCGCGTATCAGCGCCCCTAGGAGGTCCAGTGGCACCTCCGCCACCCGGTGGACCGCCCAACCTTATGCCTGACCAGACTCTCAATGAGTATATACGGGTTCCTGATAAGATGGTCGGACTCAGTAAGTAAACATGTATTTTAATGTCGTCTATTCATTCTAGCTCCCTGAACTGCAAGAAAAACTATGTAGTGTTAAAATTTATGTTAGTGCTATTTTACAGGAAGAACACTGTATAAGTTAATCTTGATCAGACCTCTTTAAATTTTACACACCACGCATTGATGCTGAGGTGAAGACTGTTTCTCATGTTTTTGTGTCATTTAATTCTTCACATATTATGTCAACATGTGTTGCCTTAGGTGGATAAAATGATGATGGGATGGTTAATGATGGGATAGAGGTGAAGTTGGGATGTAATAAATTTGATTCAGTGGACACAGTGAAATTTCTTCTCATCACTATAGATTCCCGACTAAATTGGTAACGTCACGCGTATAACACGCGTGCCGTTACCGTTTCTGGAACTATCCATTTACAATAAAAAAAATGCAAAGCAATGATTGAATTCGTAAATGTCTTTAACACACGTAATGGCGGTGTTCCTCAGGGGTCAGTATTTGGTCCCATATTTTTTTTCTTGTTCTTCAATGACCTGGCTGCGTACATACATGAAAAGGTCAACTTCGCGCTAGTGACTTAGAAAACTGATTTTGTGAGCAATAATTTAAACTAAATATCGCAAAAATTAAATGCATCTTATTTAAATTGACAGCTAAAAGTAATGATAGTATAGATGTACACTCAAGTAGTGGCAAGATTGCCATGGTACACATTGATTCTTTACAAAATTGGAAATTTATAATTATCAGTATTAATCGATTCCTTAAGCTCTACCTGCTACGCAATTAGGAATTTAAGAGATGAGTTAACTCAAAACTAAGATGCAGCATCTTACTCAGGGCTAATAGCTACAAATATAACGTTACTTCGGTGTTTGTTATGCAAAAAAAGAGCCATTAGAACAATATTACGTATTAGAGCAGACTGAAGAGACTGAACATTTTGACAGTGACATGCTTCTATGTTGAAGTCCTTTTGACAAATTTAGTTAAAAATCGGAATAAATTTGAGACAAATGAGGAAAGAGAAGTCAGAACAAATACTCATAGGACAAGATCTGAATACTATTGTTCCTGTACTTGAGCCAAATTGGAAATGGGATTTTTGTAAACAAACCATATGTCATCATATTTAGGGTTGTCATAATTAGAATGCAGAAATATTGTAATTTTACCTCTGTTTCTTAGTTATACTTAACGATTTTAATGTCATTGTGTTTACTGGAACTCTGTCTAACCATCAAATACGTAATATGTTAAAGAATACCTTAAAACTAAAATTAGCAAATAAAAAAAACAACCATACGCTTTACAACCCTATAACTCTTCAAACTTTCGCAGATCAAAAACAATTGGGCTATATTTTAATGTAATTATTATAATGAATATCTATTGGAATATGTACAAGACTCTACAATACAAAATTGAAAATAAGTTTTTCTGTCCTTTTAATAATAATAGGTAGGTTTTATCACTTTTATTTTCATAAACAATAAAGAATCAAACACTTCGTGGTCTTTGACATCACAGAAAAAGCGTGTCGAAATGGCAGCGTTTAAATCACACGAAACTTTGATTATTTTTACTGTTCCATTGATTAATATTAATGGAACAGCATGGTATGTGTTACAGTTTTTTGCCGGTAATGTAATGACATAATTATAGAATCCTTTAATGGAACACAAAAAATATTTACTATTAAACATCAAATATTTAAGAAGCTATGCAGCTACAGTATACCACTATTACATAGCGACTAACTATTTTTGTGTGAATATAGCACTTTTATAATGTGAAAAAATATTAATCTCACTCAATTTAAATAGACCGCAAAATCATATGCACAATATAGGTATAAGCGGATAGCTGCGTGCATTTTATTACATAAAGCTACGAGTTATGAAAATGTTAAGATAATTTCATTGTTATTAGAATAAGTAGGACTATTAATAATAATAACTGACAGTTATTATCGTTTATTTTATAGGAAGTAAAAATGAACTAGTTAACGATAGGGAGTTAATTTTTGAAAGTAAGAAAGTAGGAGACCAGGAATTAAATTCAAAAATGTTTGAACAACGATGCAACAAAATGTTTGCATACCTTGAGTCAAATTCTGTAATTGTAATGGACAACAATTTGATTTGGTTGAAGTCAGACAGATACAAAAGTAGCTGACTAAGAAAGCTACCTCTTTACAAGCGTCAATTCTCAAAAGAAATTTACTTCACTTAGTGAAACCAGAAAAACAAAAATGTATGGCATTAGGATACAGATTCTCAGGTGAAAAATGATTTTATTTAAATGTGGTTATGTATATTATTGTTTGTGTTTATTAATGACTTTTGATGCCTGTATGTTTCAACACAAAGTACCTTTGTTCATGAAATAAATGACTTAAGGTGTAGGGCAGAGTAGTGCGAATATGGAGCCATTTACCTTACATTAGGAATTAATAGGTTGAAGAACGTAACTAAGTCAATTCTCATTTTCTGTTTTGATTGACCTTCAATGAGTTAAACCAACGCGGTATTTTGTTAGTTCGAGCGTGCGCGCTCACCGCATATCCTTTCCGCCGGTAGTGACACGTGCAGCTCGGTGTGTTCTAACCACAAAATATATTGTAAAATATAATTAAATAAACCAAGACCTCTTTATAAATTACGGAAATAACACTACAATTGCGGATTTTAAGGAAATCATTGTAAAATATACACATCGCACGGGTAGCAGAGACATCTTCAACAATAATCATCATATTCCAACCAATTTACGCAGAACTTTCATCTATTGGTGGAAACCGCATGAAAATCCGTTCAGTAGTTTTTGAGTTTATCGCGAACAGACAGACAGACGCGGTGGGGGACTTTGTTTTATAATATGTAGTGAAGTATGTTGGCATCCAAGCAAGTGGCTTACCTTGAAGTACCGGATAGTACCGAAAGATACCGGTTCCTATAAACACATAATAAGCAGTTCGTCCCTCGAGCATTGGCGACTCTACGCACCAAACAGTACTACGCCAGTAGTACGTGATAGTAGTAGAAAAGTTAAAACTAGTAAATTCTGTAACAACGTTAACTATCCTCAAAGACTGAGTCCCAAAACGAGGAACCTAGCTTTATACTGAAGTTCTTTAAAAGCCACATAAATTTAATTATAACTACGTTCTAGAAGCAAACTTATAGTTAAACCCACGTAAATTGAACCCAGATTCCGAACATAGCATGTACTTTTTTTTAATTTTTATTAACTTATTCCATCATTCTACCCTAATTAAAAATATAAATAACCTTGGCAATGTTCAAATTAATTTTTAAAATAACATTGAAATCATCGATAAAATTTGATCTGTTTGAACGCCGCCATATTTCGCGGGCTTGGATGACGTCACATGCCACGCTCAGTGTTTGTTTCATAAACTTAGTATACTTACTTGAAATGTTACAGTAATTTTATACCGATTTTCAGTTGTAATTACTATTTATTGTTACTAGACGATCGACAAAGTTAAAAACCATTTTAAAGGTATTTATTGCCTTGTCTCTAAGTGTAAAAATACTATAAGAACCCAATAAAGTATTTTTTCCTGTACCAAGAGATGCGAAAATACGAAAACAATAATGTAAATTAATGAGAAGAGATGAAGTATCTTCAATATTTTGTTTATATTGTTGTGAAGATCACTTTAATATATTGCTAGTATAGTGTGAATTAGTCAGCAGTAACTTATATTTCTTTTAAATATCAAACAGAAGGCAACTTGCTTGTCTAGTTAAACTAAAAAAAAAAAAAAGGTAACAAAAGTCCAATAAAAGTTCATGAATAGAAGTAACTATACATATCTTACCTATGTATTAGATTATATATAACATGTATTGTAATAATTACCTTGCGGATTTCACTCCTTTGACTTCAGCGGACGTAAAATCTGGATTTGATGCAAAATATATAGTCATCATCAATGCATCTATTTACGGTAGATTGTCCGATTGTGCTTTGACAAAACCACTTTCAGTCATCGTCCTAGATGATTTCTAATATCACTAGAATGCTTAAATTGCACTAGCTAATGGCAAAAACCACAGGAACACCTATCTTTCTCCGTAACACTACGAATATCGGCGCTGATAAATGACAGGACGTGGAATGTGACGTCATGTTTTGGTTTGACCAATAGTGATGCGTTTTGCAAAGTTGAATTTCGCGCCCTTATTTTGCATATTTTAGTTAATATTTTTTGCAATTAAAGACGAACTAAATAAGAAAATAATTGTTTAGGCATAATATCTGGACAATAAAGATTCAAGGGAAAAAAAATCAAGTAAATTTAAAGAACATGCATATTCCCTATTATCGAGAATCACGAATCTATAGGCTGATCAACTTAACAACACTTGCTCTAAATTTAAAATGGATTCTATCAGATATGGTCCGTTTGTCTATGCTCCAGATTAAAAATAAAATGTTCTCAATGTTTATTCCTTATTATTATTATTTTTTTTTTTTATATTATAGGGGGCAAACGAGCTGACGGGTCACCTGATGGTAAGTGACTACCGTCACCAATGGACACCTATTATGCTGTATTACAATTATTTTCTTCTTCACAGTAATTGGCCGCGGTGGTGAGCAGATAACCCGTTTGCAAGCCGAGTCTGGATGTAAGATACAAATGGCGCCCGACTCAGGCGGCCAGCCGGATAGACTGTGCACTCTCACCGGATCGCGGGAGGCGATACAGAGGGCTAAGTATGTTGGACAAACTGATGTATTAGCTATCACAAGAATTAATTGTATTCTATACAGTAGGTTCACTCTAGGACGACATGTAAAAACTACATGCCACGAAAATTCAGGTAGAAGCCAATTGTGGTCAGAGTACTAATTCTGTTTCATCTTTTTCCTTAGTTAAAGAGTAGAGTAAAAGAATTGTGACTGAAGACTGTGTGACTGGCTTGTTGGTCTATTGGTTAGTGATCCTGACTGCTGAGTCAGAGGTTGTGGGTTAGATTCCCACTCAGGACAAATAATTGTGTGACGACCATGATAATTTTTTTGTGTCTAAGTGTAATTTATGTTTATGTTTTTAATATGTATGTATTTGGAAATATATAAGTATGTTTATCAGTAGTCTGATTACTATAGTACAGGCTCTGCCTAGTTTGGGATCAGACGGCGTTTGTTAGATGTGTAAAGTTACAAGGAAAAATACAAAAGTTGGATGTCATAATTGTTTTTTCAATTTTTTTTATAGTTTTATCTCTACTTCAACCAAGTTGGACTGGTAGGAAATATCTTATATATTTGTTTTTTTAATTGATTTTGAAGGTTTTTAGGTGTTTGGTTTTTTTATTATTGTTAACCAAACCAACTTAAAGTATATGAACTTTAAATTAATGTATTAGATTGAAATTCACATCTGAAAACCAGATTTCAATGTTTATCCTCAAACTAATATACATTGTTAATAATAGTATGAGTAATAATTACTATTGCTAAATATTAAATATGAATTAAGGATAAAAACAGTATTATACATACATATGTACTGTCTGTGTTATGCATTTAACAGTGATCCTATTCGAGATTACTGGTATAGTGGTAGTGGTTTGTCATTATCTTCATAGATTTATATAGTGCACATGAATGATGAACAATACAACAAACGAAAGTTTACAGGATAGTTTCGCTAAGTACAGTAATATATTGTCATCAGGGAATTGGTGAATCAGATTGTGAATCACCGTGGTCGCGAGAACGCGCCGCAGCACCTAGACAGTCCGGGCGGTGGTAGCAGCAGTGGTGGCGGCGGTGGCGGTAGCGGCGGTGGCGGTGGCGGTGGCGGAATGCCACCGATGCTTAGGGGAGGCGGCGGCGGAGGCGGCGGCGGTGGTGGTGGCGGCGGTATTGGTGGAGGCGGCGGCGGAGGCGGCGGCGGACTAGCTGTAACGGTAAGCAGATAGTAAAAATTATAACGTTGGATTTTTGTAGTGCATTTTAATAATTTAGTTTTAGTCAGATACAACCTTATCATTTCCAGATGACAATAAATACAATTTAGTATGAGCTTAATAAAAACTAAATTAATTATTGTCAACCCTCACTGAGCAGTTGAAACCAACCATGTGTGATGCATAACTCATTCGAGTAACTAGGTACATAATAATTGTAGAATTTACTTAATATTTTGTAATTGTAACACACAATATTCTTGTTAGGGGTTTCTTTATTACAACTAATTCAATAATAAATGGTTTAGAGTAATACCTTAATTTAGATATGCCTACAAGTAAAGTTTTTAAATTTTTTATCTGTCTGTCTGTTCTCTGGAACATTTGGACCAGTTTCCACGGGACTTTCATTGACAGATAGCTGGTGTTACAAAGAGTAACTGAGGCTACTTTTATTTTGAAAAATAATTCGGGTTCTGTGCAAAATATTTAAATATGTACATCTAGCGAAGCACTAGTGAAATATAAGGAACATAGCTCTTGATTGGAGATCCAAGTACAGAATTATTCAAAATCATAACCTGTAAAGTGCCATATTATAACTGATGAAAATGGCGGTGTTTTCTTTTTTTTTTGTATAGGATTAACAACGCTCCCATGTTATGACACAGGCATTTTGAGATATGTGATTGGAATTTAGAAATATACTATATATATATACATATTGTGTATAGTGATATATGATAATAATGATTTCCTTTGAATGTGAGTAGAAGTTTTTTAATTTTATGTGTAAGTTTTTTATTGTTTTTAGTTTACATTTACACATGTGTGAATAGAGTATAGTTTTATTAAGAGTCTACACTCTGTCTAACAGGAAGAAGTAATGTTGCCGGGTCCAAAGGTGGGACTTATCATTGGTAAAAACGGCAAGACTATCAAACAACTGCAAGAACAGTCTGGCGCGAAGATGGTTGTCATACAAGACGGGCCTAACACAGAATATGTAAGTGTAACCTATTCTACTATTATATACTATAAAGTTAATTAGGTTATTTTCTAAGTTAGTAAGTTTTATAAGTCTGTGTTGTGTATGAAATATTTAGATACAGTATTTTTACCTTTTCTACATAACCCTTTTTTATTTAGCTTATTGTGTTGTTAATTTTGTTTTAAATATTGTTTTATGGAGACAGAATTTATGTCTATCCTATCCAAGGTACACTAGATTTAACAAATTAGTTATATTTAACTGTAACCATCTGAAATTGCACACACCGGTGCGCTTCTGTTCATGTAAACCGGGATTTTTTTAATTTTCAATGGGAGGTCTTGCTAAAAGGGCGCGTCTGGTATTTTTTGTTTGCAGAGAATGTTAGATAAATCACAGTCTATTATTGCCGCGTTCCAATAAACAAGAAATCATTCGTTTTGCTTACGGACGGTAAAGTTTCGTTGAATTTTCAATGAAAATTTTACCGTCCGTAAGCAAAACGAAGCGTTTCTTGTTTATTGGAACGCGGCATATATCGATCGATGATCTGATATAATTTATTATTGGTCTGAGCTTGACCGAAACTTTAGACACGAAAATAGGATTCAAGATTTCCATTTAATCAGCTTAATAACTGAAAAATAATATATTTCGATGTAACTAGTTGTATATTTAGAGGTAGACATTATAACAAACATACTCTTACATAGGAGAAGCCACTGCGTATATCAGGCGATCCCTCGAAGGTTGAGCACGCCAAACAGTTGGTTTACGAGCTACTGGCCGAGAAAGACATGGGCGGTGGTGGCGGTGGCGGTCCGAGGCAACAGTACGACGACGGGTATCCGTCACAGGACCAGGGCAATGGGCTCGCTACCAATTCAACAGAGGTATGTAAATAAGTATTTGTTTGAGTCAATACTGTAACTTTTATAAGTTTACAGGCTCTGCCTAGTTTGGGATCAGACGGCCGTGTGTGAGATGTGTGAAGTTATGATTATTTCGATCAGTTCTCTGCTACAAAGATGTTCAGAAGTGTGAAACCATGAGTGACTCTACCAACCAGGAAGCGCAATCTTAAAATCGCACAGACTGAAAACGTACAGTGCAAATTAAAGTTTATGGTATTAAATGTTAATTAATCGACTTCAAAAAAGGAGGAGGTTCTATCTTCCACTGTATTTTTTTTTATGTATGTTTGTAAGGTAGTTAGTAGGCTTGTTTGAAAGGGTATACTTCCAGGTGGTCTCATGGTCATCAGGTCAGGATCTAATGATGGGATTCTGTAGAAATCGAGGGAACTCTTCAAATTTTATAGGCACACTTGAAGCAATTTGGGTATTTTGGGGCGCATTGAAGTCGATTATACGTTTTTTTTTTAAATAATTATAATAATATAAATTTTGTCCTTGCGCAAATGTTTTTGCAGTTACAAGTCGGATACTAACGTACTAGCAATTACTGATTTGCAAAACTGCAGAACAAGATACAATTTATCCTGTTTTAAATTAAGTCAAAGAAATATTTTTATGTCATATACTTTACATTCTATTCGTTGTTTTCTAATTTCTACAAAATCGTTAAATTTCTTGACGTGGCGAATAAAAGATCACGTCGAATCAAAATTCCTTGTCCACTGCAGACATAGTGTCGGCGTCAATGTTATTTATTTTTAAATAACATTTTTATTGATATCACATTTCCGCAGACACATTACATGAAAAATTACAGTACATGTAATTTTGTTCAACATTCTAGTCTACTAGGCAAGTGACAGTCACTTTAACTATTGTAAAGCTGTTTAAAATAATTAAATAACTTTAATAGTTTTAAATATAATTATAATAAAGTAAACATTTTAAATACCCTTGACTCGAGAATCCCTTCAAAGATTACAACCCCTCCCTTTCACTAATAGAGTGAAATTGAGTTAGTACCTAAATCTTTCCGGCGTCAAAAATTATCATTACCCTACCTACTCATTGTTATCTATACATGTGTCTTAAAATAATTGAATATACTTGTTCTTAGGTATTAGTGCCAAAAGCAGCAGTGGGTATCGTTATAGGCCGCGGTGGAGACATGATCAAGAAGATCCAGGCCGAAACCGGCGCCAGGGTGCAGTTCCATCAAGAGAGGGATGACGGGCCCTGCGACAAGAGGTAGGCAGACATACTTGCAACTTATGTATGCGCAGATAACGTTAAAGTTATTTGTTTAGGATACATTAGTATCGTAATAATATTATATGTTTTATAATAGAAAAGTTAATATATGATAATATTGCTCTAAAGATAGATTGCCTCCCATATAGGCTTACGCGAGCCTTGAGCTTTATACTTGATGATTCTTTGTCTTATTATAAATTATTGTATTTGTGTGATGATGGATTAATGTGTATGCTTTGTTTACAGTAAATAATGTTTAAATTCTTTTCAGATGTTACCTGCAAGGCAAGCCACACCAAGTAGAACAAGCGAGACAAATGATCGAAGATCTCATCTCCAGTGTAAACGTAGCTATTAATTTTTCAACTATGGTATAGGTATAATGAGATTCGCCATTCAAATTTGGGACCATCCTACTTTGGAAAAATCTATATAATCTATAAAAAAGTTGCTCGTTGCGATGATCTCCTAAAGTAATGAATCGATTTTGATGAATTTTTTCATAATGTGTGCAGTTTGGGGCAATTTGAGACACAGGATAGTTTTTTTTTAATGGCAAATCGTCAGCTACAGCAATATAAATGAAACAGTACTTATACTTACCACGGCTCACATCGCCGGTCCACAGCGGCGCGAGCACGAGGTGCGGCCGGGGCGCGGGCGCGGCGCGCCGCAGCGCAACGGCGAGCGCGACTACCAGCAGTGGCAGGACTCGCCCGAGCTGCGCGTCACCTTCACCGTCTCCAACCTCAAGTGTGGCCTCATCATTGGCAGAGGTCAGTTACAGAACATGCTTCCATCGTACGTGAGTGAAGCGTTTCAACCTTCCGTTGAGATCGGATGGGTTGGATAAAATAAGAAATGTATAGAAACTGTACGTTTATGTTTATACGTGAATGTTTGTATAGGCGGCGAAGTAATAAAGCAGATAAATGCTGCGTCGGGCGCCCACTGCGAGCTGGACCGGCGCGCGCAGGGCGCCGACCGCAACAACCGCACCTTCTACATCAGGGGACACCCCGAGGCCGTGGAACACTGCAAGAGGATCATTATGGAGAAAGTCGGTGTGGTGAGTGTTCGAGCCAGGGTTGTTCGAGATGTTGTCTTTCTCTGACAATTTATATGACAACAAAAACAAGCTACAAATGACTAAAAGGACATGTATATTATTATTTTTTTTATTTCACTCTGTATATGGGTGTAATAGGGAACGCACGTTATACTCCGGGTGTCTGTCATTGTATAGACTTTCCGTAACATTACTAGACCTCTAGCTTTTTGTAGCCCTTTTCGAATAATTTAAACAAAAAATTCAATCAGATACAAAACAAAATATTGATATCACAAAAACTCGTAAATATCTACTAAACAAAGAAATGAAAATCGGTT